>JAWWEN010039493.1:0-13404 GCA_035582955.1 Sycophila texana
ATTTGACTGTTTTTCAGTCAAAAGTATGTCACTGCTTTGAAATTCAGTGGGATTTCACTGGATTAAATTTAGAGGGTTAATACTGATAATATAAATTAAAAGAAAAAATTTTAAGAGACGATAAAAGATCAATTCAATAAAAGAATCTATACTTTCCATGCAAATAAATTATTGACTTTACGAAAACGTAACTTTTAATTGAAATGATTTAATGAAAGTAGTTCTGGATTTACCTTTCGAAATAACAATTTTATTTGAATTTTAAAATATTTTGAACCAACGTAATTCCAAGAAATAGACTTTATCTTACTCCAGATTTATAAATTTTCAATCTCAATTTAAAAATATATTTACTTAAAAGAATTTTACATAAATTTTAAATTTTTATTCAAAATTTAATATCAAGCAGAATTGCGGTATTGGAATTACTATTATCTAAATTGCTAAGTCTAATACCACTAATTAAATACATGCTGCAGATTCATCGCGACAATCAATCCAATATCGCTAATTAATATAGATAGTATCCTATCAAACTAAACTGATAACCGATCGAATTTCTATACTTTGTCAACTTCAGTTTCCACACGATTACGATGAATGTTGAGTTACAACAAAAGGTTAATAAATTGAAGTGTTTAATGCATCGAAAAAAGAAAATGTATTAACCGATGCCTTCGCACAATATATATATAAACATAAATATTCCAGAGTTCATTTTTAGAACTCAAAGCGAGGCTTTTGCAAGTACTTTCAAACGAAACTCGATAAAAAAAAATCACTCGAAAATGACGATTGTCAGTGGCAAAGAAAACGTCTGAAAGTTCGTAACTTCTGGAATCTATTCCACATGAAAAAAATAAATATCTCAGCTAAATCTTAAATGTAAATCTTAATGAAAATTATCGCTGGCTTCCTTCCGTAAAATTTTTAGTGGCCGTTACTTGTCCGCGACACTATAAACAGTGAACTTACTCCGCGCCTGCATATAAAATATCAATTAACGGTGCATGACGTGCTCGCAATTCTGTCGTTACCAACAGTTTTACAAAATTATTAAATCGACGAATTACAGAATATGTTCGCTCTATTAACTCACGATCGCATTGAACATTCTGTTTATGCGCGCATAACTTGTCCATATTTATAATTAGTTGCTTCGGGGAGTACAAGGCCGCCCCTGCCCACCCCTTGAGTTTAGAACTCTGAATAATGCTCCTGGCTACGCTCATCCGGCTTAGCTAACAAAGAATATACGCCGATTTACATGTGTTTTGTTTCTCTTCAGAAAGTAAGCGCAGAACATTTTCATTTCAGAGAATTTACCGCATCGCTTGCAGAACAAATTGAGCACATGCATTGTGAACTACGGAGCTTTTTTAATTTTGTGCTTTTTTTCTTCTCAGCTATTGGAGAGGAAATAGAATATTGTTAAAAATACATCTAATTGAAGTATCAAGTAAATCTCACCCAGTAAAATAAAAATGTCTATTTTCTAGAAATAACTGAATAGAGATTTTTAAGTAGAACAATCAGTAAATAGTCAGCCGCGCCGCATACTCTCTCACTAATCAGAATCTGTTCAGTCTCTGTTACATTAAAAATCAATATTTTTCAAGTGAAGTAATCAAATTAGTACCGTATAACAAAAGCAAAATTATTTGTTTACCGACAGCATGACGAACCACAACTTTATCGTTACCTCTAATGAAGAAACACAATTAAAAAAAGCCTGTTTTAATTTATCATTTTTTTAAGCATCCCTAGGAGTCAAGCATTAGAGATTAGATAAACTGAACTAGAACTTAATAAACTTAATACACATTCGCATGACTGTTTAAGTGTTTACAATAGTGTACTTTAATGCTTAAAAAATGGCAAATTATTTTTGACCTTTTTTTGAAATGTGCTCTTCTTCATTAATAATTCATTTCCGTTAATAATTCATTTTATTTATTTGCTTATTTTGTTTATAAGATACTCTCTTCGTTACTTTACTTGAATATATTTCTGTTTAATGTAACGAAGCGTTGCGGCCGACTATTTACGGATTGATCTACTGAAAAATCTCAAACCGTTACTCTTTCAGATAAAAAATTATTCTAAAAAATAAAAGAAAATATTCTCTCTAAAAATTTCACTTTAACTTATAGAAGAAAACTCGGCTCCACTGACTCCCTCCTGGCGATCGGCGAGTTAGCGAAGGTAAAAATACATCGATCAACATTCCTCCGAACTCCGGAGGAATTCGCGACGTAGAGTCCAGTCCCGCTGGGGCCATGAGTCGCTGCAAAAGACTCGGGGAATTCGTAGGATGAAGAAGAAGAAGAAGAAGAAGGGATGGGAGGTGGCCGCGGCAAAACGGCCGCGCGAACTACCGTAGGTAAACGCGGAACTTGGCGGTCGCGCAACTCTCCCGAGGGCCCCGCGCCAAGAGAAATATTTGCCTTTCGCCTAATCTCCGGATGCCGGCGCCGTCGGACCGCCCGAAAGATCATTAGATTTCTTCTTCGTAAATATGATTCGTCGCCACGGCGAAAAGTTTCTGCGGCGCGACCGCGCAACTTTCGGTTCAGAGGAATTTTTGAAAGGCCTTGAAATCAAAAGTCCTCGGTACGGAAGTTTGAAATTCAAATTTTTCCCGGTCACTGTGTGCCGAAGATGGGATTTTGAAAGCTTTGCGTCTTCTTTAAAAGGCTACTCGGGATAAATTTGGAGTCATTTTTTAATAGTCCTGAATCAACGATAAATCGTCGAGTTTTTAATTAAAAAGTTTTGTTAACTTGGTGTTTTTAAGGAAATCGAAGAGAAACCACAAGGATTAAGTTTTAGATTTTTTTTAATGAACCCTAATTGAAGAGAAAATTTTTATTACCTCATAGAGAAAGGTTTTGTTTAATTTTTACCGCTAGAAGATTGAATTCTTTCATATGTTCTCTTTAGCTTAAGCTTTCACGTAAGTTTCTTCGATGGTTCAATGCAAAGTGTCATCGACTGGCAAAGACAAAGTGACCTTTTGACTTTGATAACCAATATCTGATGAACCTTATCGTCCATAAATTTTCAAAGCAGTATAAAGTATCCGCTTTGAGGTGAAATTTAGATTGTTGAGAAAAACTATTTATACGGATTTTCGTAAAAATCTCTGAAGGAATGATTTTATTGTCTTTAATAATCAATTTATTGTTAGGTAAAAAAAAAGATTTAATCTCGATTCTAAAATCTTTTTATTCATGCAGTTTAAAAATTAAAAAAAAATATGTTTACCGTCTACTTTTTTCTACTTAATCATAACATGAATATTTAACAGATATTTGGTTACATATAATAAATTAGCGCATCTGTAATATCTAATTTATATTGTTGGGTACATGTTAAGTTCCAAAATAATAAGAAGAAGTATTTATCAGAATTTTTTCTTTTAATGCCATATCATCTGCGCTTGAGAGTATAAGAATTCTAAGCCACGCGAGTATTTGAAGAAAAGTAGAAAAACGTGAGGTAAGAAAAAAATTTTTTTTTAATAATAAAAACATTTTTGTTGGCACAGGCTTCGCTTCTAATGCGAAAACTTGGAAAGCGGGAAGCTGACGCTGCCTGCGTTCCACAATCCCCGCGGGCTTCTCTCACCATCCAGCGCGAATTTTCGCGGCACAAGTTTGCCAACCTGTAATTCCTCTGTTCTCGATGTTATAATATGAACTTAACGGTTAATTGAGAACCCTAGCCCTTATCTAAAAATTCCATTCAAAGCCGAGGATCGAAAATGGATATTGGATTATCTGAAGTGGAAATTGCAGCCAGTACGACGATCGCAACTTCATGCACAAATAAAACTCGCATAAATTTTACAGTGTGTCATTTAACCTTCAATTTGAGCGTCTCAGTCTATCAATAAAAATTATTTTCTTTAGTAACCGACAAAAATGAAGCTAAGTGGATTGGAAATAGGCAATCCTCGGCGAAATAATTGGATTACTAGAAGAATCCCAGAATAAACTTCAGATGAGCACTTAGCCGAGAAATGCAGTGTGTCTTACAGAGGCGAGGGAAATAATTTTATTTACTCCCGACTCCCCCTATTATGACCCCTTTATTTTGCTCAATTTTTCTAAAATAAAGAAATCTTTATCCCCGGAAGACATTATGTTTTGTTCTGGAAACCACTCGGGACTGGAAACTTTTCCCTCCGGGAATAATACTGCACTTTCTTCCCTTGTTACATAATATACTATTGTTCGTCATTAATATTCCGGTGCATGGCTACTTATTGTATACTTTGCAAAATTACAGGAATAAACTTGACAGCGAATCTCGGTTAGCGTCACACCACGTTGGTTATTTAAGCTCCAGGAGCTCGGCGTAATTGTAAGCCGAATTATTGAGGGCAACAATATTGAGTCGTGCCTAAATAGTCCGCGATGCAGTTGCGAGTCACATACTTTATAATGCGGGGCTATCGATTTCGCGTTCCAAGTTAAAGCGCGCGTGAGATTTCACTGGGGATTATTACGTATGGATGCTGCCGGAAATTTTACACCCCAGGCTCCGTCCGCTTTGCCAAAGTCGTATATGGTTTACTGGAATTGAGGCAAAATTAAAGGTAGAAATCGCATTTGAAGAATCAAATACAATTTCTCAATGTCACAATGAAATTGTTTTAGTCTTTGTATATTATTATATTACATTTCCTGTAAAATAATGACTTTGTAGTAATCCAAAATATCGTAACTTTTAAATCAAAAGTTTTCAAAGTTCTATTTAAAATGAATAAGATACTTATATACTCGCCCTAATATAAATGGGACAAATTACTGTAGATTGTGTATTTTATTTCAGAAATTTCTACAAAGTATATTAATCTAATATTTCACGCTTAAAGAAGCAGCGCTCCGAAATTATTATCTCATACTTTTATCCCGGCAGGTTACTATTATTACCTGTAATTAAAAAACGGGCAACCGATCTTTTTCAACGGAGAGAATCACGTTGCAGCTTCTCGAACATCAACTTTTTTTTTATTCTTTCATAATTAAGTTTTAATTTTAATAAAGGTTAAGAGAATGCCAGTTCGTACAGTCAGGAGAAAAAAATGAGGTGAAAAAAACAACGACTGATTTAAAGCCAATAAAGCAGCCTTAATAAACAACGCGAAAGCGGGGCAACTCTTGCAGCGCAAGATGTACAAGAGAAAGAGGGAGAGGGAGAGAGGGAGGCTGGGGGAGGGCGGACGCGCGAGTAAGCCCTTCGTGCGTCGTCCCTTTTTTTTTTCATTATTTTCCGACGTAGCCCCCGTTGTCTCATGGCGCGTCGAGTGAAGCGCGGCGCGCCGGAAACGCCGGGGGTAAATGGAACGCTCGTAGCCGCGCACTCAAACGGCCGTCGCTCCACCTTTGCCCTCCGAGCGCTTCGACACTTTTTTTCTGCGAGAATTTAAAGATGAATTTTCTTTTAAACGAACGAACGAACATTCGCCACTCTCTTTTGTAACCAGAAGTACCAACGTAACGAGCTCTTTTGCTTCTTTTGTATTGTTTTATTAATTAATCTATAAATTCTTAATTTAGTTCTAGTTCTAAAAATGTGATGAATTTGGATGTTACTAAATCGTTAATTGAGGATATTAGAATTCATTCTGATTATTGTTCCAAAAATCTAAGCTCTTCTGTATTCAGATGATTGTAATTACGTAAAGTGTGTCATACAGTCAATTATGTAATCGGTTCACTGAGAGAAATACTAAATTCTTCTAAACTGTTCAGTAATTTTTAGTAGAATATTAAGCAATGTTTCATAAATATTCAGTAATATTTGAATAAGTTTCTAAATATCAGTCTGTGACCACAGTAAAAAACTAAAATTTACTAAATAGCGACCGAGTCTTTCGGTGTAAGCTCCTTCATCATACCTTCGTAACTCTTAATACAAAAAATAGAGTAGCTGGAAATTGCAAAAGACTTAATTTCTTAAAGAACTAAATTTGAACTATACTTAATCACGGCAACTATCCCTAGAATGATCAATGGGGCGTAAAATAAACAAAAAAAAAATCTCGAAATGTTTAATAATTAAAAAAAAAAACAAAGGAAGTTCTCTGACATTTTAAGTACTTCCGATAATAAAAACCGTGAAGCTCGAGATGCTTGCAAAGTAACGCTAGTTAGAGGGCGAGGCGGCCAGGTTCCCAGCTTTCATCATAAAACGCTGTCGGAATTACAATAAGCTACCGGGACAAGGTACCTAGGCGGCATCGAAAAAAAGCGCGCGAAACGCAACGCGATGCCGAAGGAACAGAGGAAGAGAGGAGGGTGTACTAGTGCGCGCGCCCCGTTATCTTTTATTTATCGGCGACACAGCTCTCCGAGTGCCACCTGAGCCTTTTAATAAGAGCCGCGCCGCGTATCGTCGGCTGCCGCCGCTGGCTAGACGTTATTACTCCGAGGCGCTTAAAAAGATCCGTACCTCCCTTCTCTGCTCTGCTCGAGCTCCTTTGCGTATTTGTATGGGTCCGCGTTACTGTTTGCATGTTCTAGAGCGCGAGCTCAATGACCCCGAGCATCTGAAATCGATTGTTCTTTCACTTGCAGAAAGTTAGCCTACAATTTATCAGGGTATTATTTATTTTCTGATTATTGCACAACTTATACGGTTATAATTCTGACCAGAAAACTTGCTTACTGAAGACAGCTTTCGGTCAGAATATGATGCGTCGAAATCGAAGTCGTAAGAGCTGAGGAAGGAGGACTTCCTGGAAGACGAGTTTCCGTTAAATTTCCTAGCAGATTAGTTAAGAAACTGAAGAAGCTTTCATTTGGGAGTTATCAGGAAAAAATTACGATTTTTTGTGCAAACTGCATTCGTTTTTTGCATAATATAAAAAAAGGTGCAGCGCCGAGGCTCTGATAACAGGTACACTAGACTGTATTCAATTTGCTTACCATTTTCAAAGTTTAAAAAAAAAAAGCAACATTATAAATATGTATTTTACAAAAAACGGAGGAAAAATACTACCGATAACCACGAAAGCGTTATCAAAAAGATAAAAGCAAAGACAAAAATGAAAAAGAAAAAAATAAATTTCCACCGTTAGGATTTTTTGAAAATTTTGAAGTTCTAATCGAATTTAATGCAGTCCAGTATACACATATTTATGACTTGAAATATCTAATAATACAAGAATTTTAACACGATCTTCTTAATGTAACTTAAAAATACAATTGATTCATTATCTCTAAATAAGTGCTACAAATTCTCGTATCTAAATTAAAAGAAGCATAAAATAATCCAAGCAATTAAAAGAAAAATTGAGAAAGGTAAAAAATCGCGCTTAAAGATTGAAATAGCATTTTCTGGTGATAAAACTGTGAGGAATAGAGAGGTAATTCATCGGCGATAAAGTCCCTTCGCGATTCCGCGCTCCGCGACTCGGCTGACTGTCAAGTGCAGCAGACGCGAGGTCGGAAAAGAAGAGAGGAGTCGAGGGGGCATGGAGTAGTAAGAGGAGCGAGGGCGAATAAGCGCGCAGTCGTCGCTCGCCGCCAGCTGCTTAGATACACCTCGGGCTAAAAGTGTGCACGTCCACTTGGTCGGATTTATGTACTCCGAGAGGATTCGGGGATATGCAAAATTACTCGCGGAACTCGCTATAAAAATTCAATGTCTGGGCACGAAAGGAAAAGAGATCATGTTTATTTTAAACTAAAATGAAAATGCGAAATGGCTCCTCCCGGTAACGAGATATATCGAGCTTTATAATTTGATGGTCGAGCTATCCATAAATGGAGAAATATTTGTTCTGCATTGACAATTAAAAAAAAAAAAAAACTGTAAAAGCGATGCACGAAAAATCATTGAAATATTTTTAAATAAAAAGAATTAAATTCACAATTTTTATTTGCATTTCTGTTTTTCGAGCTTGCCCTCAATTATTTATTATTACGAACCATTTGTTTTTTCCCCTCAATTTTCAATTTTTTCCCCTTAATTATTTATTATTACGAACCATTTGAATATTTTATCACTTAAAAGAGCCACAAATATTTGTTTAAATAAATTAAAAGAAAAATACTTTTCACCGAAAGCTCCGTACCGTTTTTTTTTTCAATTTTTACGTATTACCGTGTCTTAATAGAAATGTTAAATCTAAAGTTTGATAATTTCCATTCTAGTAACTTAAAATAAACTGGCTTCATGTACCAAAAGTCCGTCTTCTTTGCAACAAAC
Source organism: Sycophila texana (assembly GCA_035582955.1). NCBI lineage: Eukaryota > Metazoa > Arthropoda > Insecta > Hymenoptera > Eurytomidae > Sycophila > Sycophila texana. The sequence goes on from JAWWEN010039493.1 coordinate 8,224, forward strand.
AATAATGTTGTTATATAAGAAGTTGATTAAGTCAGAGAAAATCTTAATTAGAACAGGCTCACTAACGAGCATTTACCTTGTGTATTGCCGAACAAAAGTTGCTCCTCCATCATATTACCCAATTAGTTAGCTTATTGAAATTAATGAGCGCCGGTGCATTCAAGGCATTACGAGGTAGGTGAATTTAGCAGGCGAATGAATTAAAAAAGGATCAGAGATCGAATCACTGATCGCCTCTTGATTACCTTTATTCACACCGTGAATCAGGGACATTCAACATATTATTTTACATTCTTGAACAGTTTTTTACTTCCTCGCTGTAGAAGCTTATTTTGAGCGTTTGTGAATCATTTAAATTTAATTATAAAGATAATTAAATTTTTTTTCGCGAATTAATTAATTGCGCACTTGACTACATCGATATACAAAAAGTCGAAAAAGATTCTCGATTCTCGATTTAGAATTGGATTATCATCTGTCGGGATGTGGGAGACTCTATAAAAAGTTTCCCAGAACCGGCGATCATCAAATTCCGAAAAAGTGGAAGAGAAAACACAAGCTTCGATACTACTAACCGGATAAGGAAAAATCGAAACGGAATAAAGAAATGGGGGGGTAGGGAAAAGAGAAAAAAATAATACTGGCTTGGCCGGGCGCCGACCTTTACGAGTCCTTGGAGATTCGAGGTGAAATTTCGAGCAGCGATTCCCGAGCGCTTGGGCGCTCGGAATAACGTAAGATTTTCGAGATAACGAGAAATTCGGGCCGAATTTCCCGCAGGATTTCCGCGGCCGACTCTCTTTAAAGCGACTCGACATGTACCCGGATTCGTTCAAAACGGTGAACCTTGAAAAATTCAAGGTTTTCGCGATAGCGACTGAGAAGCCCAACGCGTCCCTATTCCTTTCCCTGCTACTTCTTCGTAATTATCAGGTGCATAACCACCCCGAGGTATTTGCACTTTAATGGGCTCGGAGTTTTATGCTTATACTCAGTTCTATTGAATTACGAGTTTTTTTTCTTTTTTAATTTACATTAAAGTCTGAGTTTAAAATTTGACGTGGATGGGAATTTCGATGTAGTGGATTAATTAGGGTTTGCGCCGCTTGGATTTCGTTATTAGATTGACCTTATATTGATTAATAAATTATATCGTACTCACCGACTTCGGGGCCGCAAACCCTCGGGATCACCGCGAGAATGGCGCTGCAGGACGGATGCTCGAAGCAGAGCTTCCTCGCGTAAAGGCAATTCAAAATGGCCACTTTTTTATCGGATCCTGAAAGAAAAGAGTAGAAAGAATTTTATTAGTTCATTGAATTTGAGATTGACTACCAGGTACACCCTTTTTTCAGTTTTCGTAAAATATTAGTAAAAACTAAATTACGAAAAAAAATGCGTATAAAGTTCATGTAGAATGAATGATATACTAGACTATTTGCAATGTATTATATATTTTCTTGCTGGATAAAATTTCTTCACATATTTTAGTAACGCATAACTTAACTAATTTAAATTATCGAACATTTTTTAATCCGAACAAATTTATAATTATGACACTCAAGTTCTTTATTATCATGTATTTTGTAATAGTTACTTTCTCGTCTTTTAGATATTAAAATTCGCTAGAAATTTTTTCAAACAATTTTTTCTCTTAAAATATTTCTTTATTATCCCAGTCTCGTTACGGGACTTCGGCCGCCAGTATCTCAAGTCACGTATTCATTAACATCGAGCGAAATATCGTTCTGCAAACTTTGACCGAAATCCATGGCCACAGAGCCTGCCTACCTCTCGTTCCCCTGCAAGTTGCATATGCGACGCACGAGGAGCGTATGTACGTTAGAGAGGCGACTGTTTATTTTTCCGAAAATTTTCATAATTCAACGTTAATTAGAGCGACGAATTGCGGAGGGAGAGGTGGTAAGAGGGCGATGCTTGTGGCGAAACAAATCAATCTCAATAGTTACCGAGGTACGGGGCTGTGCACCGGCACACGCGCGTAATAACAATGTAGAGTAGTTTCGCACAATGCATATGCGGAGGCAATATCGAATGGCACTGTGATTCAATTTGGTATGATGACGAAACTCAATTAATCAACTCCCGGGCCCGCTGACACGTGCGCTTTTACTGCAGGTACTTTTACAGCTAACAGAGCCGCCGCCCCGTTGAATGGCAGCACTACGATTGATTGGAGTTGAGAAAAATACTCGCACATCATTCGTTAAATAGAGGGTGTGTGTGTGTGTGTGTATTCGATATAATACCGAATGCGTATACAATTTTTCTTTTTACACATTTTTCTTTTCATATCATAAACGCGTCCTGCCATCGCACGAAAAACCGCACGTGTTAATTATTTTTAGGGGTTAAAAAAAAAAAAACGTTTCGAATGGCGGTCGACGGAGAACATGAATGGTCAACTAAATAGTAATAAAGTAACTTGAAAATACCATAGTATGATTATAATGAATGATGCAATGAATGAATATTGATAAAAAGAATTATATACTTTCTTAAAGAATTGACGAGACTGAAAGTGAAACCAGCTATACTTAATTTGATTGGTTCTGACGTGACCACGTGGTTAGTGGTCTGTGCCTGTGCAATCGATCGACATGATAGTGCATAGTAAGGATCAGAAATCCAAAAGAAAAGAGTTTAAATTAACTAGACTAATGTTTCGATTAATTACTTATAGTATAAATTTCTATTTTCTGCATTGCTTAATTTTAGTAAAAATTAATAAACATAATAAACTTAATAAATATAATAATTGATAAACGTAAAATTTAATAGCGTTAATTAAGAAAGAGAGAAATTTTTCGATAATCAGTGTCAAAAAATCACTGGGACAGGAAGAAGAAGCACACTCAAAATAAATGTTGCTGGCGCAATTATAACGATCGAGCATGTAAACTACCAGCGTTGAAGGAAAGCGAAAAGCGATCTTTGACCACGCGACAAGCGAAGCCACAGAGTGCGGGGTCCGCAGGAGGGCACAATAATTACGGACGCGACAGCGTGCAAGCGGCACAACGAAATCGGCGCAGATTAATCAGTGTTTGATCAACCGCTTCGTGCTCAATTAGCGTGCGTACACCCACGAAACCGCAGCGCCGCCTGCTCACTCTTGGCCTTTATTATATTTTAATTTCATGAGCCTCGCGCGATTAATTAAGCGCGAGAACTTCGTTTTTTATGTTCGACGGCTCGATGGAATATTATAAGTAACACTCATCGCGTAAAGATCTTATTGCCCCATAGACGAGAATTTTAATACTTTTTTTACGACGAAACATTTTTTATTTCAGCAGTACATTAGTGTAAAAAAAAGTCTTTTATCTGAGTCGATCTATTATAGACTTTTTTTCTTTTTTCATATTTAGTTCAATAAAAACTTTGTGAATAAACGCGAAGAAAAAAAAAAGAAGGTTTATGTATGAATGCAGAATAATGAGCAAATAATAATTATTCGTGAAATATCAAGAAGAAAATAAAGGAACATTTTGTATAAACATTTTATACGAAATACAGAGAAAAAAATTAAAAAAAAAAAAATAACAAATATGAACTTTTTCCTTGAACAATTAATTAGAAATATCAATTAAAATAACGTTTAAAACCTCTCTTTCTTTTTTCGCCGTGAGACTTTAAGTTTATTTAATTTAATTTATTTCAATTTAATCATTCTACATTTAATTTGTATTAAAGAACTAAATAATAAACTAAAGGAAGATGTGCGTAATAAATACACGGAGAGAAAGAGTGAGTAAAAATTACAAACTGCTTTGTAAAAATTACCGACCGCTTTGGAATTTTTACTAGAAGGTTGGCAATTTTTACTAGAAAGTTGGCAATCTTTACTATGAGGTTAGTAATTTTTACAAAGCGGTTAAAGCGGTTTGTAATTTTTACTCACTCTTTCTCTCCGTGTACGAATACTTAATAATACTCATATCTACTCATCAGCAATACAACCGTTGAATATATAAAATCAGTAAAAAATTACTTTACAAATAATTCCAACCAGAGCTTCTTAAACAATCACCCGCACGCCGCGATTAGGATCAGCCAATTAGCGTCGTCCGCGTCGAGGAGTCATCACCCCAGCGACGATAGTCCGATCTTTTCCCCGGTAAGTCGGCACTTTTGAATATTCGATTGGCCGCTGTTTACCAGCAATGACATCTGCGTACTCGCAGACCATCGATTTGCCGTCGCCTGCGCCGATCGTAAAACTCCCCCCCCCCACCATCGATCGGTGCGCCGGTCTTTTATTGGTGCTCCTACGCGGAATTGACGTTCGGTCGCGGGAATTTTTACGCTTTTACTGCGCGAGCCACTCGGCCTGGCCCCATACGACCGGCTGCGTTATTAATATACGCGCTCGGAAGAGTGCGCTGGCGTGAATTGAATTGTTTTCCAAGTATTTGAGGCGAGAGAGGATAGGTAATGGACGATGACATAGAATAAGAAAAATCAAAGCGCTCATTTGCATGTAGAGATAGAATTATCTCCTATCCTGTATTTCTTTTTTAAAAAAAAATGTGTGTCGTTGAAATTAGGTATAAATATTCATTATTCGATACTAAAATATATCGAGAAACAAGTCTCTAAAGTTAACTATTCAATATTTAACATAAACGAAAGTATATAGAGGAAAATGCAGAGAGAAAAGAGTAGAGTTCAAGCCTAAAGATTCGTATTCTCGTGCTGAATATTTCTGTCAAAATTGATGCGGGTGGATTATAGGAAAGTATAGAAACGCTCATGTTGCTCATAATAATAAGAATAACAATAATAAGAATAATAAGAATAGTAATAATAATGCGTTACATTGTAGCGCCACTCTAAATATGAAAATAGTGTACTATTGCTCATTAATTATCAACACCACATTTCTCGTGCATGAAATAGCGCAATTTACGTTATTAAATTGGAGTGCATAAATAAACGTAGTTTATAAAGTCGTGAAGCGAGTACAAAACGTACAAACTAAACAATTAGTTTAAAATGTAAGCCAACGCGTGTAAAACAATAAGCAGCTCACAAGGAGATGACCAGGGTTGCGGATCCTGGATTTCGCCCAAACTTTGTGGAATGATTCTTTGGTCCAAAAAAATGAATACGTGTCTCGGGATTTTATTGAATGGAGCCTAGTAACAAAATTAGGGG
>JAWWEN010039504.1:0-13402 GCA_035582955.1 Sycophila texana
TATATATTGTTATTGTTTTATTGTTATTGTTATTACATATGTATATATCGAGGAGAATGGAGTTTCACTCCAAAACAAAAAAAAATGTACCCGCGCATGATTCACGCAAGCGCGCAACACCCCCACAAAAAAAAACAACCAAAATAAAAAAGGAAAAAAAGCAAGAAAAATTTCGCCCGAGGACACGCGCGCAGTGCAAAAACCACAAAACGATTTCACGCTAAGCGACTCGTGGCACACGACACTCGATCCAAATCGACGCAAGAGCCCGAAAGAAGAGCGATAAGCGCGATCGAAGATGCGCCCGCGGCTGGGCGCGCGAAAAAAAGAGGCGCGACGGTGACCCGATCCCGGGGGCAGCTGAACGCGTCGCAGCTCAAGAGTGAAAGCGGCGCGCGCTCCTGCGAATTAAACGCATAATTTGACACGCGCGCGCCCGCACGTGTCTTGCGCTCGGGTGGGGACGAGAGGCGCGGCGCAATAAGCGCCAAGTCCGTTTGATTTGCGAGCCTGCGAGGTAATGGGCGTCACGCCCCGATGCCTCTATATATACGTGTATATACATCTATATATGTTCGTGTATAGATTTATACACACATATACATTTATATGAGTTTTGCATGTATATGTATGCCCAGCGATGGGTAGGTGCTTGTGTACACGTGTACCTGTCGCGAGAAACGCGGAAGTTGCTTCGACGATTTGCTTTTGGAGGGTTTGCTTCTTTTTGTAAACGGGGGACTTGGTTTTTTAAAGGATTGGTGTGTTAATTTTTTTGTTTATTTGCGAAAAGTTAATTTACTTGGTGAATCCTGGAGAAAGTAAACGCAGTCTGTCTGTACACACATGAAGCTGCTATGTTAAGTAAAAGAGTTTTAAGTTAAAAAAAGAAAATTAAAGAAAAAGAGTCATAAAAACAGTGGAGAAACAATGACATTTAATAAAAATTGAAACTGAATCGCAGCTTCATAAAATTAATTAATTCATTATACTTTTAATTTAATTTAATTTATTATATAATATTTAATTTATTTATTATAATTTTTATGCATTAATTTTGTTTGAATAAAAACAGGCTAGAAGAGCTGCGTATATTATAATTATACATTAAACTGTGTGATATAAATATTTCCTATTAACATTATCCTGAATTCATTAGATACAATATTCCATAGGAAAATTTTTTATATTTACAATTTTTAATACTTATTTTCGCTTTACTATTTGTCCTATTCAATTATTTTGCTATTTTGTGTGTGTGTTAAGCTTCACATTGTTTGATCCTTTGAGATAAATTACGTAATTATATCTATATGGTAGAGTGAATAAGGAACAATTAATTGATGAAGAACTGATATTTCCATTTACACATATTGGTTCACAGTATAAATAAATAATTTATTAGAAAAAAAGATATTTCTAAGTAACACTAACTAACTTCTATAACCTAATCATTCTACATTAAAAATATTAAAAAAAAATGAATTAACTTATTTATTTAGCTGTCGGTCATTTACATTCTATACAGTGCATTAATATCAATAACTGTTCGAAAAGAAAAATTTAAATTGCATTTGAAGGAAGGAAGTAATAATAATAAATATAGAAACACCCAAATGTGTACGTATAGGAGTCGGTCAGGGTTTTCGAGGCGGAAAGTTTGGTCCAGATGGGACAGGAAGCCTTACAACGAGGCACCCGCGATAAAAGCCTTTAGGCACCTGCTGGATCGCACAGATGCTCAACGCTTGATTATACAAATGAGCTACTCACCGAAACCATCCGCTTATTTTTCTTTTTTTTTTCGGCATTACTCGTACCCGACTTACACGCGGAGTTAAGTATCCTATACGCTTGTACACACAATGTAATGTTCTTAGGCGCGCGCATTAAAGCCGTTTAATGCATTTTTATAGTTTAATTCATTTTATTATTTGTTTATTTGAATTATTATCATTTTTTTGAATACTATTATCATTTTTAATTTTATTTATTATATATTTATTTTATTTATATATTTATAATTTACCTTTTTTCGTAAATGTCTACAAAGTATTTTTAAACTATTCATAAAACTTTATGAGAATCATTATTTTTATGTTCTTTCTAAAAATAATTGACTATTTTAGGCGTTGGGATACTATAAAAATAATGGACACGTTCTATTTTGTTTATCTTCACGTTTTTTTTTTTCAATATTTTATTACTCTATCACGATCTGCAATTACTGACGTTTATCTTTGTTATTTTAGTTACAGTTTTTAACCTTTTTTTCATTTAACCAAAATATAATTTTGTAATAAAACATGGACTATATATATTTCGTAATTAATTCTACAATTTGAAAGCACAGTGTCAAAGCAGATGACGATAATTTTAGTTAAAACTTTTACGATAATAATTATGAATTTTAAATTAAAGCACTGGCCTATAAGAGTAAAAAGCAGCTTGCAACTGATATTAACAATTTTTTCAATTATTATTTAAAGTTAAATTCTATAAGCACAAGCTACGTTGGCTCTATTCCCATACATAACGCAGTAAGAGCTAATTATTCCTAAACTGACCTTTATTAGCCGCAATTCACGGTGCTAATAGCACGCTATAATAATCTTTCCATTGGCCAAAGGTGTTGAGTGCCGAAATTCTCATTCCATTCAAAATTCATAGCCGAAAGTTTGTTTAAATTGAAAAACTGCCTCTGCAACGTGTAATCTTGCTCGGTAAAAAAAAATTGCCCCCATTGTCTCCTCGAAGAATCCCCGAATTGTGTGCATGCAAAGTCACCTGCATAATCAACTTAACACCTATACCACCCGCAATAATCACCGACTAATAATGGCTCATCTTCTCCAAAAAAATATATACACGTATAATAATTCAATAGGCCTAGAAAAGGAGCGCAGTAGCCTCCTACACCTTAAAAAGTTCCTTAATCGTCGACTTCGAAGCTTTGCATGCGGAGGCGACCTTCAACCCCCGCTATTATTGCTACCGTGCCTAAACAACCCTAAATCGCTAGGATATACTTTTCAAAGACCATGTGCTATATATCGTACGCAGATATAATATTTACACTTGTTAGACATGTACATACGCAAACGTTTTGTCTGGAACTTCATTATTTTATTAACAAAAAAAAAAAAAAAAAACGATCATACAATGAAATTTAGACGAATAGTTTGCTGATTTAAATGACGAGAAAAATCTTTTTTTTTTGTTGTAAAAACGGAACGAAATTCCAGTATCACGATTGTTATCTAGTTTCCATTTTTTTATGTCTCTAAATTTAAATTAAAAACAGCATGTTATTGTGAAATCATCGTCTTTTAATAAAAATTTGACTGCAGGAACCTAAGAAATCAATATACGGTAAAAAATTGTTGTATAGATCGATCCAACTAAAGTTTTGTTGAATTCTTCGTACAAAACTATTTGGTTTATTTGAGTCAACACTTTAGTTTAATCAACCAAATTTTTGTTAAATTACATTAACAAAATATTGAACTAGATCATTTGTTAACCAAAAATTTCGTACATTTGTACATTCATTATACACTGAGAGAAAAATTTGGTAATTTTAAGTAAATATTTATTTAAATAGTATACTTATGTTAAATATTTCTTTGAATCAAGTAATTATTTTTTTGAAACTACTAAAATTTATTTAGAAACAAATAAATTCACTTAGTTTTAAAGAAATATTTAACAAGTATATTGAAGTAAATATTTAGTGAAAATTACCAAATTTTTTTTCAGTGTACTTACATTGGTACATCCACATACACACGTACCTTCTTAAATTCAATCATACATTCATACATTCATACAATCGTCGTACATATCATATCCGCGCGTATACATATATAGATATAGTGTACATATCCACACGCGATAGTAGGCCTAATCGCGCCTCCGAAATCGGGGAAACTCTTTTGGATTTAATTTGCCGGAACGCCTGCACGCACTCGCGCGCCAGCCAACTGTCATTTTCTGCGGCGGGGAAGCGTGGCCGGCACGCGCGCCAGGACCTTTCTTCTCCTTCGTTCCTTTTTTTCTTCTCTCTCTCTCTTTCTTTGTGCTTCGTGGTCTAGGCTTGACTACTAGGTGATGGGGCACGTGTTGATCCTTTTTCTCGGCGACTATTCTATTTCCTTGGATCGTTACCTCGAGGGTATATCTATTGCGACGTGCGCGCGTTCGTGCGGACATGTGTAGGTTCGAGACCCGCGGAGATATGTCGGCTTGATTGATTACATTCATTTCGTAATGAATGGTTTGTAAATTGGAAACATTTGAATGATACGCGCGGGTTCGCTTGTAAGTGCTGAAGCTACGGGCTTTACTACTGTTGTTCTATTATTTTCGGATATAAGTTTGGACTTGGGAGTTCGTGGCGAATTGGTTCCAAGTATATACATTAGGTTCGTCTAGGGAAGCAGAAAATAATTTTTTTTTTTATTTCAATCTTTAAAAAAATTTGTCTATTCAGTAGATTATTAGTAGAAGTTGACTATTTAGTGGAATTTGGATGTTTATTGAAGGTTGTAAATGGGATTCTAGTGGATACGGATTGTATAGGCACTTGTATTTCAATTTTTAATTGTAATGTCGAGCAAAAGTTGTAAGGAAAATAAAAAAACGCTGCCAATAGATTGGCACTTAGCTTCCTCAAACATAATAATTTCAGACTTTCTTTTTTTATTTATTATTTATTTTATATTTTAGCTTTAGCTGGATCATTTTTAAATGCTATTAGATTTCTCAATATAAAGAGACAGTATACAGTGTTTGTACTCTGAAATTTTGCAATAAGTTTCATTTTTAATGATTATAATTAAATGATTATAATTAAAATAAATAATGTATACTTCCCATGTAATTAGACAAAAATTCTTTTGATAAAATGAAAGCTCAATCAAAAAAAGTTTGTTAAAAATTACTTAGAATTTATTGTTTTCACCGTGACAGTGCTAATTAGGATTTTGTCGGATAGAAGATTGGAACTAAATGTTAATTAACAAAGATATACAAATATCAAGTTCATCGCAACAGTGAGATCACTACGACGTAGTATATCTGTATAGTACAGACAATTGTAATGTCACGCAATTAATCTTATTGTTTCATATCTTTGCTAATAATCATTAAATTGGTCTCGGTTATTTTTCAGAATTCTAGCCGACGTTTATTTTATGCAAAATTCAAATTTTACTGATATAATATTACACATTTTAATTTTTATATTGACTATAAAAGCTCGTGTATGTAAAAATACGTCAATTAAAAGCACTCATCATTAAATATCAGGAAGCAAGTTCCCACCGGCGAATGAAACGTCAACGATGCACCTGAGCATTTCATCAGTGGCGCCAGCCCACGAGCCTCTCATTGTGCCCGGGTGGCGGATTGCGCTGTTACATCTCGCAGCGCTCATTACAAAGGAGCCCGGCCGCAGGTATATATGAAGCGCTGGGCGCCGCTCGCGTACAGATTTTTATGCTTCGCGCAGGAAATTTATGATTCTGAGCTCATTGCACGCGGGACGCCCACCACTCGTCGACATCGGGAGGGAAGGATCTTCCTTGTGGTCCAGCGGGGGCCGGCCCCTCCGCAGTGAAGGCCGCTTTGACTCCCATAAATTCTCACGGCCGCCGCAGTAATTAGGCATTCACCTTAATAGACCGTTACGAATTTCGCTCCGGCGAATCGGACCGTGGAACGAGTTACTGTGGACCATCAGGGTATAAACGTCGCGAGAATCTTTACCTTTCGTTTTTTAATTTTTTTTTTTTTTTTGTGAAGTGCTCCTTATCTTTTGTTCTTAAGTGTTAATTTCTTGGCTACTTCTTTCGATGGTATTATATGGTTCGGATGTAATTGTATGTACACAGAGAGAAAAATTTGGTAATTTTAAGTAAATATTTACTTCAATGGTACTTGTTAAATATTTCTTTGAATTAAGTAATTATTTTTTTGAAACAAATAAATTCATTTAGTTTTAAAGAAATGTTTAGTTGATTTAAAGAAATATTTAACAAGTACTATTGCAATAAATATTTTTCGGTGTATTAATCGAACTATACTACTAATTAATTAAAATATTTACTATGTATATTAATTAGAAGATTATACAAAAGAAAAAAATTATGAAAAAAATGATTCAAGGATTTATTAAAAAATAAATTTTAGTCTAATTAATTTTCTAACTGTAAATGAAAAAGGCTGCAAGTAAAAATCTACTGCCAGTATTATATAAGCTTATTTTTTCTTAATTTCTCTAGAAAGGTACACTATAGAAAGTCCGATCAATTTTACAATATAATCCTCTATTAAAAAAGTGATGGCAGGATGTTGTGCGAAGCATTTTAAAACGCGATTTAATTGGCGCCAAATTTAAAAATCTAATTTCAAAAATACGTATAAAACAGTGCCAAATTTTTGTCTCCGTGTAAAAACTAAAAATTAGCCAAGCACGAGAAAACGACACGCCCGCAGGTAAAAACACTATAGACGCGGAGATTAGCGTGTAACAAGGCCGGGCTCACGGCGTCACCCTTTAAAATTCCGAGCGAAAAATCGCCTCCTCGAATCGTCCCCGTAAAATCGCCGCTGCGCTCCCGTTGACGGTTCCTCAAGTAGCAGGCCGATGTGTACATCCGAGGCTCCGAGGTGGCCCGGGCGTGCCGCTCCCGAAATTCCCGCGCGGCCGGTCATTTCGTCCCGGCAGATATTAGTGGGCGGCGGGGGACCGCAGGCGGTTTGTTTTATCGGGCGACTTTGTCGGCGCGCCGGGACCACCCCCGGCTGTGCCGAGCGAGGCCGCGCGAGACTTTTCCCCGGCGCGGGATCGCTTTCGAGAAGCCCGGACCCTCCGAGGATCTATTTTCGCTCGCAATTATCGCTCTAGCCGTGCCTCTTTTAGCGCGAACTATAAAAATTGCTCGTTGCCGCGTTTACGGGGGATATAAGTGGCTTCTTTATCCGGCGAATGGAAAAACGGCTCCTTTTAGAGGACAATTAGAAAGAGATTACAATACTTAATACCTAGGGCTGAGAAAGTCTAAACTATTTTTTTTTTTTTTAGAAAGTTGAGTAGTTATGTTTCATAATAGATGTAGATATAAATGGAATAGTTTCAGTATCTGGCTTTAATATTGGGCATTGAGAACAAAATTATTTTGAAAATTACTGCCTGTCTGGGAACGTGAGCACAGATTCTCAGGTAAAAATTGTCACAGTTTAAGTAAAATTTTACCATAAATTTAGTGAATTTCTTTAGACAATACTGAGAATTGTCCTATACGTACAGCAAAATTGACCATATTTTTGGCAAATTTTACTTTATATAGAGTATATGGTCATTTTTATCTGAGTCCAGTCTGTGGTCACGTTTCCAGGCAGATAGTAATTGTTACAATATTTTTTTCTGGGTGTGTAATAAGTAAAATTTACTACAGCTGCTATATTTTATAATAAAATTCTATAAATTATTATAGTAACGGATAGAGCGTATATACTCCAGTATTAGTTTGTAACAGAAAATTGTTATTTTATGTCACTTTCATAAAATTATTACAAAAAGTAACATTTTTTATTTCAAATGCCGTCCACTGATTCAACGTGTAGATAAATTTTCTCATATAACATGTCGCTATAATTCACATTTTCTAAGTGAATTTTCACATTTTCAGATTTACACACCTACGCAAGTAAGTGACCTCACGTCCTCACCCAAGAATAATTGCGTATGTAATTAGTGGGTGCATGAATGCATGAGTGATTGTACGTGTGTGTATATGCGTGTGTGTTAGATTTTGCTAGTATTTGCAAAATAAACTCTTGTAAACTCATACCAATGCAGAAACGTCGACGAAATAAAATTAATTTAATTAAATTTAGTTCGATAGAGATCATTTGAATTTACCTTTCGCTCATGATTACATACGTTACAACGAACGTTTGAATCTTCGATCTTCATAATACTTTATCTCAACTTCAATATGAAAGCATGATTAATAATTGGGTATAGTCGCTTTAGCAAAATTTGAAACATTAAACAGATTATAATTCATTACCAGCTAAGACAGTTTATTTCATTTTTACAAACGTGTTCATAAACAGCATTAAGTAATTAAATTAATAAGGACAAAGTAATGCCAAGTGATTATCCGTACAAGTAGCAAAAAAAAAAACGGTCAATGTTTTTACGACTATACTTGTGTACCAATTTTAGTCAAAAACTTTTTACTAAAATAAATTATTACACAGAGAAAAATATCCCATTAAAAATTACTATAGTTTTATCTAAAGCGCGGACAAACTGGAACTATAAAAAAAGTAGTATAATAGCCAGCAAATTTTACTATAGTTGTACTAAATTTTACTATAGTTATATTAAATTTTACTATATTTACAGTAAAATTTGCTATTCATTATCGCAATTTTTTTGTTAGTTCCAGTTTGTCCTCGCTTTAGGTAAAACTATAGTAATTTTTAATGGAATATTTTTCTCCGTGTACGTATATGCATAATCCGCATAAAAAAAAATCAAAATTAAATTTCCGAGGAGAGATAAGAATTTATGCCCAAGTGTCGGGAGACGTCGATCCATATCGCCGTGTCTTTATCCATATGAAGAAACGTCCTAGACAAGAATGCATCCCGCGCGTCCGGACGCATTCGTGTATAGCAGGCACACTGGCATAGTAACACCGCGTGGCGCATTGGTATTATGTTCCTCATCTCAGTCGGGAAGTCTACACCCCGCGTAGGGTATATTCTACTAGAGTGTCACGACCCGTCGGGGGTGTCCAGTTTCTCCACCCATCGGCGCGCTCCGTCGCATCGGCCCGGTTGACCCGAGTGCACAATGCTCTGGACTAACATAAGTGTATGCCGACGGCATTTTTTGGGGCCCGCCGAACGATAATTGAGATGAGCAACAATTTTCGAGTCGATTTTTTTTGCGCCGACTGAATTTCAAAGATGTTTGGGATTTTTTCTGAAGTACTTTCTTTTTTCATTTATTAAAAAGTGTTTACTTGAAACTTTTCAATAATTTCAAAATTTTACTTTTTTATATTCGAGTAAATTAATCTTTGTTGTTGAAAGTTTATACGAGTATAGAATTAAGAATGACATTTGAAAATTTTTTATAAAAACGAGTTTGCACTACTATCTTCGTATGTTGATAAAAAAGCTCAATTAGAACATATGATTGATTTGATTTCTTTTAATATCAGGTGATTAGTACACTGTACCTGTATTTATGCATTACTAAAAAAAGAAAATAATATTAAAATTATTGAGTAAAATTAAAGTAATAAAACCTATTAAAATTTTTGTTAAACCTATTAAATTTTTGTTAAACCTATTAAAATTTTTGTTAAAAAATAATTGGTATATAAATATTTATATGCAATTGATTTTTCGGAACAACAAAAATTTAAAAAAGAAAGATAAATAATTCTTTTTTTTATTACTTATATAGATTTATATTAAGCAGAGATTCGTATTCGTATTCTTTTCCTTAAAAAGTGTATTATCTCTTCTATATTACTAGATAAAAAACTTAAAAAACTTTTACAGTAAAAAGCTCTTTTATTATAACAATGTCGAAAGAATAAAAGAAACATATAATAAGTGAATGAGTAATTTTATACCAATTATTTTATATTAACTATATAATTAATATATAAAATAATCGGTGCAGTAAAAATTACACATAATCGCACATTAGGAATTCAGCTTTAGTGTCTCTAGTCCCGTGAAAAAACGAAAAACCAGATAACCCATATATCAGCTCGCCCAGATCTGAAAATCAAGGCGGAGGAGGCAAGGAGCTCTGAGAACCGCGAAATCGAAGAAGTCAGTGCAGATCCGCCATGGAACGATTCCCAATAATCATGGAAATCGATCGATTAGGGGATAGTCCCCGGACCCCGATCCTCAAACGGTCGCGCCTCGCAGGTCATCCAGTCCTCGCGGATAAACCCGAGACTATAGAAGCACAGGCGTCCCAACAACCAATGGGGCGTGTATACCATACATACACATATTTATAATATATACACATGTTAGAGGTGTATATACATAGGTGTGCATATAGGTATATACCTGCTATACGTCGTTCCCGATTTCTCGCGCGGCTCTGCCTCGGCGATTTTTCGGCAGCTCGGCCCTCGAGCGTGTAACGATACGGCCGACATACGAGCTTAAGATTGTGTTAAGATACAAGCCGTTGATGGACCACCCGGGGCGAGACTACGGATCGATCGGCTCGATCGAATATAGATATTGTATACATATATATATATATATTTTTTCATTTTTCGCTTCTCCCTTGATCTCAAAGAGCGAGAGAGAGCGAGAGAGAGTGCGATTTTTGGTGTCCGATGTCGAATCCGGAATGTTAACACCTTCGAGCATTTAATAATGGACACGACGCGAGATGAGGCTGCGTATAAGTACATTGGACTCCTTTCGTTTTATGTATGCTCCGGCACCCTTTGGATCGCTGACGCTTTCACTTTTCCGCGGGGGTATGTGTAAAGAAGCGGATTTTGAGCGGCGGCGATTGACATGGAAGAATCGTTGTAGGGCAATCGGATTTAGTTTCAGATGGGCTTAGATGTGGGACACGAGATGATTTTGAAGTAGAACTTTGAAACGAGATGAATTTGCGATAATTCGGCATCACTGTGACATTTGTAAACACAGGTTTTTTTTTTTTTTTTTTTTTTTTTGACATATTGTATCGTTTTGTATTTCATACTTGAATTTAGTTTAATTTGAATTTATAGATTGTTAAGGAAATCGAGTTAACCGTACTTAGAAAAAAGGTTGCATTAAAAATTACTGTAGTCTTTATTCTAAAGCAAGGACAAACTCGAAAAATAAAAGAAGATATAATTACTATAGCAAATTTTACTAGAAATGTAATAAAATTCAATATAATTATAATAAAATTTAATTTAAATATTTTTACTACAGTAATTTAGTAATACTACCGCTATAGTAATTTTTTTGATTTTACGAGTTCGCCATTCTTAGTACATAATTAATTTTTAATGAGAAATTTTTCTTCTAGTAGAAATTGAACATAAAATTATTCATAATTTTCGTAGGAAATATTTGCCGGATTAACAATATATATTTATACTTACTAAAAAAAAAAATTCTTTAAATCGAAAGCTTTTATATTTCATTTATAGCACGAAGTAGAATTAAATTACAACTCACTTAACAACTATTATATTAACAGCTCTATATTCCCACGTGAAATATCAAGATAACACATACCCGAAAATTTCCACTGAATTTTTCATGCAAATTTGTAGCACAAGCCATCCGTGAAAAATCAAGATCGCAAGCCCAAGTAAGCCGTCAACCTTGGCACTCAAGCTTTCCACCTCCTAAATCATAAAGCCAGGCTCATAAAGACGCAACCAGGGACCAGTCTATACATATGTATATATAGTATACCGCAACGACCGGCGCCAAGCGTTACGCAGAAAGCCGTCGTATTCCATAGAAATCCCGCGGCGCCCGGCAGCCCGGCAAAACTGTCCCAGATATTAAAAATTCAAAAATTCCCACCCGACAGAGGCGAACCCCCGGCGCACTGGAGTCCGGCGCACGGCGAGACCCTTCCCTCGCCAAAAGCACGTGAAACCGCATTGCGTCGGCGGGTCGCACGCGAGCCTCGCGGAAAAGCCACCCCGGCGGCGTTCCCGCGGCTCCGGGAGACAAATTGCTTTCTCCGCTTTCACCTGCACTTTTGCCAGCTCGGCCTTAAGCGCCGAGTGTCCCTCCAAGGCGGCCGGATTGCATTATCTGATGCCACTTGTCGCCGGGCGACGCTCTCATTATGTGCATATTTAGCGGGGGTCGACGTTGACTTCGCCTCGAGGTGAAAGAGGGAAAGGCGAGGAGAAAGAAAGAAGCCGGTCCCGGGGAAAGAAAGAAAGGTATGAGTTCGGAAGGACGGCGAGAGTTAAAGAGACGCGGCCCGGCGAAAGGTGTAGTATACGCGCGCGATTCTCGAGATATTTATTGTGTGTTTTGTCTCTCGGCTTTTGGAGAGTGGACCGCTGAGGCTTCTGCTTCGTCTTCGTGTGTTTTTTTCTTCTTGGTTTCTCGAAATTTTCTGCTCCGTGGAGGATTAGGCGGAAAAAAGCGTATCTAGGGGTGGCATCTGCTGGGATTCACTGAGATATCTGGGATCTGTTTTGGGTATCCTTATGCTTTCTTTGGAAAGTATACGTGTGAAAAAAATTGTTCGCTCGGTGTCGACGGTGATTTGTCGGAACTGCTGGCTCCTTTTTGCTATTTCCATAGTTTTAGAGGGTAGTTGTTGCTGCTGTGTGTGTTTGATCAATTACAAGGTTTTTTAAAATGTGAATAATAAAAATGATGATATGCTTGTTCACTTTTAATTCTGTTTTAACAAACTTACTTTGCTAATAGTAACAATCAAATTTTTTCGAATGAAATCACTAAAAATTGTAAATGTAGGTCTAAATTAAATGTTATTCTGTCTGAAACTTGATATTTTTACAAACGTAATTAGAATTTTCGATAAAGCTATAAGAATGGGCTGTTGCTTCATTATTTCATTGATTATTGCTTAATTATTGATAATTATTACGTTATTAAACTTATGACTAAAAAAACTTCATGGACGTTTAGTTTCTTATTTATTTATTAATTTATTTGTTTGTTTCAGAGGACCAAAGAAATTGACATTACTTAGAGAGTATCCTGCAAATCTAAGGAAAGTTTAATAAATCTTATAGACAAGTAAGTACTTAATAATATGTAAAATAACTTTAATTGAATTTATATCATTTACTATTTTTTCGTAAAAACGTTTATATATCAAACTGGTATATTAAAAATTTTTAATTTATCCGTATAAACAAATTTTCAATTTACCCCTATCGCTACAAGTGTATATATTATGCAGTAATAAAGTCCCTGAAAAATGAATTTTCATGTTATTTTTTTTTTATTTCCTCCTCTTGTTGAGGGGTAAGATAAAGTAATATTGAATACAATTTTATTGAAAGTTTAACATTTTGTTAAACAAACTCCAGTTTACTTTATTAATTAAAATAATTAAACCATAAATAAAATGATTAACTAATTAAAATTATCTTTTTTATCAACTCGTCAAGCATAACTTTGTATCTACCATTTAAAACACTGAGGAAAAAGGCCAGTAATCACTACTAACCATTACTTCGTTTTAACTATAATATTTCCTTGTTTCAACCAAATCGTAGTTGAAACAACTATTGACACTTTTCTTCAGTAAACCAATACCCGCGAAAAAATTTACCAGCGGCCCGACGTCGGCCCAGTACTGGGCGCCAGTACGCCGTAGTTGGCACAGTAT
>JAWWEN010039525.1:0-13401 GCA_035582955.1 Sycophila texana
TTCATATTTTCATATAAGAAAACAGTCCTCAAAGTTTCAACAAAATCGGTGATCCGGAGGTCTGGTACTCTCCTAGTTAGTTAATTAGAAAAATTGTATTTAAATTTATTTAAGCAAATTATAAATAACTTAGATAATGATGTAAAGCTAATATTTCAACTTTTAAAAAATAATTAGTTACAAATTCAGCATATAGGTATACGGGGCTACATAAATGGTAAAATTCCCAAGATCAGCATACTATTTTTTAAAATTTGTTACCCTCCCGTTAAATGAACAAACAGCTTTTTTTACCGGATCATTTGTCTTCCCTCCAGTAAAATAGCATGTAGCAAAATAAACTGTCCACTGGTCCAAAAGGTAGCATCCACCTTTTCCAGTCCCGAAAAACAAAGAGGCGCGTGCCGATCGAGCAAAAGAAAACCAACAATGAAGTTAATAAATCCAGCCGGTGTTAAACCAACAAATTAATTCTCGCATAACGCAGGCGCGAGTGGAGCTCGCGTCAGGCGTCTGCCTGGAAAATTTGAAAAACGCGCATTAACATCATTCCGCGGCCGTAAACCCCAGCCATTCCACAAACAAGCGAGATCCCCCCGTCCGCGGCACGGCGAGATCGGCGCATTCGTAGCGCGCATTTATAGACTCTGAGAAGGTCGGGAGAGCTGCTCCGAGAGTCAAAATATCCCGCAGCAAGTCGCGCGGCGATAATCAAACAACTCCTCGGCACCCGCGCCGATTATAAATGTGCCCCGTGAACGTCTGTCTCGTGTATCATCCCTGGATCCCCTCTCCTTTGAAATGGAAGCTCGTGACGCAAGGCCCACTAATCAGGATTTTAAGCGGGGGTGAGGGCGATTTTTTTCCGGTGATGGAGATGAACAGGTTATCGCTTTTCCGGCTAACGAGTTATCGTTATATTTTCGGCCCCGTTGCGTTATTAATGCACTGTGCCGGCGGTAAAGTGAATTGATGAACTTGACGGAGTTCGGATTTTACGCGAGAGTGGAAATAGATACGGAGCTTTGCCGTGCTATCGATAAATCAAGTTTTTTCGTCGATGTAAATATAGAGAAATGAGCTTTAGCTGTTAAAAAAAAAAAAAGTGTCACTTCTCGCACGCAAAGAGAAGTGCGTGAGGACGTCAGCTATTTTATACACATAAATCGTTTGATTAAAAGTGGATTTGTAAATGTAATTGTTTTTTTGCATACTCCTGTGTCACTGTCTCCTTTTTAACACAGCATTTGCGTCATTCTCTAGATTTTTTTTCGGGATAGTCGTGCGGAAGAAAACTTTTTCCTGGATTTTTCATATAGCGTTTGCTTTAATTAATATTATATAAGTTTTTAATGCGCTTGCAATTTTTCACGTTGTTTAGGCCAATAAACTTTTTTAATTTCCTTACAGAGAAACAATTAATGCCCTCGCCGTTTTACCAACTTTACTGCTCGAGAAGTTTAAGATATAATTAAAAAATTTCTTTTTACAAAAGAAAATTTAATTTAATGAAGAAATAAAGAAAACTTAATTGTTCATTTAATCTTCTTAACTGACTATCTCGGGGCCATTTACTATACGGTGATATTTCCAATTCTTTGCCGTGCAAAACTTTCACGTATTCACTATATAAATCATCGAACTGCACCTTTTTATTCTTAACAATATAATTAATTTATAGAATAAGGGTAATAATTAGATATATTAATCTGGTAATTCACATTAATCTAAACAATCTTATAGAATGTAATTAAATGACTTAAAAAGGATTTATTTTTCCGAATCATATAATATAAACATAAATTTATAAAAAATGGGACTATCCGCTGTATAAACCCCCTTGCGATCAGTTAACCAATTGCAGGAAACAATGGATTTGAAACAATTAAATGCAAATTTCGCCGATAGCGATCGATCGATTTTTTTCTATAAATATGCTAATAGCCGGCGTTTACGCGATTCAGTACCCCCGCGCAGGGGAATATAATGCATATAACGACGCCACTTCGCCAGGTATTAAGAAGGTCATTTACTCCAACTGGCCAACAACGGCAGTGGCAATTATTTATACATAGCCGCCCGTTGCGAACTGCATAAATCCACCATTTGGCCGGTCTCTATTTATCCGATTCGAACGGCACTTGGCGCGTCGCCTTTATCGCCTAGCCAGGCGTGTAATGGACAGGCGACTGCGAAAATCTCATTATTTCGCCGTTTAGCCTGACTCGGGCGTTAAAGGAGGGGATGAAGTAAAATTCCGTGAATCCGCGAGGGTTAGTGGGCGAAGGAGGAAGACGCTGCTGATGACGTTCCAAGAGGTCGATATAATTCAAATCTCGATATAAACGTCGCCAGCGAGAAATACCATTCTTAATTTGAAAAAAAAAACTACGTAAACGCATTTATTCTTATTTTATGATGACAATTTTCGCACCTACTGAACGATCACAGCGTACGTTTACCTAAGTGACTTTTCTTTTTCTATATATATACGTCTCCTTTTTTTAAAAGAAATTGAAATTTGTATTTGAAAAAAGAGTTCGTATATCAAAAGTCGACGTATTTATAGCTTTCGTTTACATTTCTGCATTAATAAAGTAGGACGCCGATAGAAGCGCGAATATAGTTCGTTTATGTGGTATAAATTTAAAGGTGTATTTAAAAAAAATCTTTTAACTTTTTTACGGTTCTGATAAAATTGAAAGCTTCTGGAGCGGACAACAAAAAAAGATTCGTTTATTACTCTAAAAGCTGATAATGAATATTGATAATTAAAGTATTTTCCGTTCCATGTTTATTATAAAACTTAAAATTATTTATCTTTAATTGAAATTAAATAATTTGTTATTCCCTTCAATTCTTTTTTTTTACAATTAAAATTTTTTTCTTAATGTTTTATCGTCAAAAATAAAGTAAAAAGAAGATATTGTAAAAATCTACCTTTTTTCACTAAAAGCTCGATTGAAATTTTCAGGTTATAAGTAATAAATTTAACGCATCGTGCACGCGAACGAAGTGACACTGAAAGCTTCATCATTTTACGCGCGTAACGTTTGATTCGGCTTTTCTTGCAGTTTCTGTCGATGGAGTAACGCGACCACGCGGCATGCACGCGTTCAATATTCCATTGGATAATTCCATTTATTCCACAGCCCTTTGCATTTCCGCGAATTGGTTTAATAAATAGATTCACTTGTGTTACTTACCAGTGCTATGTGGACATAATACAGTTTAACTGTCTCCTATACTTTTTCATTTATGGGCATAAATCGAAGGATTAAATTTAATGTATAAGGTAAAGTTAATAATGCAGTCACCAAATAAGTTGTTTGTTTAAATTTCCTTTTCGTCTTTGGTAGAATCTATGTATATATTTTTTAAATATACTTTTTTCTTAGTTTGAAGTGAACTGCAAATATTTTACACTTTTGCTTTTAATGATGTCTTATGATAATTAATTTTGAATTTGAGTACATCCATTTTCAATTAAAAAATTTAATAGGATTAAAACGTGGTATTAGCATAATTATAGTATCGCTAAATGTAAGAGAGCATTATTTTAAAAAATTGCTAAGTATATAATTAATTATAATTAGCGCGTGCATTAAATAAAATAAAAAATGTATTATTCCATTTGTAGCAATTGCAAAAAGTGATAAACCGAAATGGTTATATAAATAAAGTTTAATTGGAATGGAATAAATTAGTACTTAAATTTAATTTTAAATTAATTGCTACATTTAATTGTTTGAAATGTGCATTATTAGGTAAGCATGCAGTAACCTGCATTGTGCTACGCAATTTATGAATATCTGTCTGTAGTCTATGGGTCTTCATTCTCACACGGTGCTATATTTAAGTGTAATTTATTTCTCTGTACCAATTTTCCCTAAAGTATAGTTACACAGTTCAAAGCCTCTGCGTAGGATCCACTTATCGGCCCTCTCACTCGGGCTGGAAAAATAATCGAGAGATCTTAATTTAACGCTTCAGCGATGGAGGAATATAACATTTATACGCTAATATTAGCTGTAATCCAGAATCGATGTTCCGAACTTCGTCCGTTACTTTTTTATATTGTCAAATAAATCTGAATAATGAGAAAGATTTCTTAAGAAGAAATAATTTTAATTTGCGCAGAAAATCCATTTATCATTGTCTGTGAAAATTAATCGTTATTTTTAAAGAACAAAGAGATTTAAATGTGAAAAATAATATAGGCAAACTTATTTAAAAATCTGTCGTAAATTATGAAACATTTATGTCATGAACTTATTCAGTTATTTTTGGGGGATACTGTACACGAGTATCCACTTTATCTCGGTGATATTTTTACAGTAAACGTGTCAGTTACGGTCATTCTTATCTTGACAAACGACATTATGAGCTATCACTAGACATTTTCCTTAGCCCTATAAAAATCGTATTAAACCTTTAAGAAGTTTTAAAAATTTTTATCAACCTTCTCACACCATGTCATAGTGCAACTTCATGAGTATACACCTATACTGCACTTCAGATTTGCCATATATATTATTATAGATGTTAATATTAAAATTAAAAAAAAAAACTAATTGAAAAGTGATTTTAGTTAGAAACGAGTATATACGTATCAAAATTATCATATAATATTAATTTGAAAAATGATTCGAGCAGCCTGTAAGAGTGGCAAATTATGATCGATGTATTTTTAATTTAACTTAAATTTTATTAACATTGTTGTATTTTATTAACATTTCATAAATGTTGATAGAACCTTGTAAAATATTTTAATATAAACAGCGATTTTAATATAAATCAATAAATTTTCTCAACTTTATATAAAGAATCTACCAAATCAATTCACGACACAATTCTTGCACTGTCCGAAAAACCTACAAACCAAATTTTATTCCAATAATTAAATGAATTATATACACGCGTCGGCGAACCCATCAGGTATTCAGATATCACATTACAAGATACGACCCGCCCAGAATCAAATAAAAGTGTCTTCAAGACAAAACTATTTCCGGCAAGTCTCCCATCTCGACTTGCGGTATGCGCGCGTCGCAGGGTAAAGTTCGCCCGCGAGCGCGACTCTCCCTCGGCTTCCTCTCTAATTTTCTTCTCACGCGGTATCCGCTCGCGTTTCACGCGTTTTCACCCCACAAAACAAGAGTCGCGCGCGCCTTCCTCCCCCCTACGACCCTAGCCAATATGCTCATCGTCATTTTTCTTGTCTAATCCAGCGACCTGTCATCTTTCCGCAGCGCATCCTTTGCCGTATTGTTTTTTTTTTCTCGAGACTTCGCCCGCGCCATCAATCACACGAAAAACGAAGACAATTTTCCACGGGCGACGCGCGAAGGAAAAGGAAGAAGAAAAAAAGGGAAACGGAGCAGCTACGGAGGCGCTGCAGCGTGGAGGAAGGACAGTTTCGGTCGCGAGATAAATTCCCCGCTGCTTATACGCTTTTTCTCCCCGACGCGCCGCGGCGACGTTACAATTGCGCGACAGCGACGTTTTCCTCTTATCTAATCTCGCGGAGAGCCGCGCGTTGGGAAATACACAAATAGAAGGACAGCAAGGGAAACAATCGAAACGTCTTCGGCTCGCCTGAAGGAGATATACTCTTTTTACGGCTGTATTTTCGTCGAGATAATCGTCGTAAAGTCTCACGCGTTTTCGGACTTATCGGAGACGTTTTATAGAGTATGCAACAAAAAAAGAGTTTATTAGGTATACGCGAAGAACTGTGTCAATTTTTCTGTTTAACCTCTATTGACGAGTTACGCAATCATCCAAAAAAAATTATGGTGCAATATGTTTACTTATCCTCTCGTAAAAGAACCATGTAAAGCATTTTATGATATTCTATAAGAATTTTATGCATTGTGTTAAAATTAATTAATTATCGTAAATACGTAGCATGAAGCGCATTGGATTTCACTAGTTATTTAATATTCATACTTGCCTACTATATTTTTATGCAATTTTAAACAAAATTTAATTTAATTTTGAAAAAATTTAATTTTATCTTTATTTAAATTTTTACAGAATAAATGTGAGTAAAATGTGGGGAATTTATTGGCAACTTTTTAATCTTTTAAGAATGAAGAAATTTATGCCAGTGTTCTACAAGTATATTCTTGGGCTTTATACAAATGGCAATGTTCAGTTTCGTATATGTACCATAATATGGAGAGCAGTTGTATTTACTTGTCTCCTGCAGAAAATTCTAAAGCATTTTCTAGATAAGTAAGACATTATTATTAAATGCAGCTTTTCTTAAAAACATTTACAATATTTTAGCGGAAATAATATAAGCTATCTATTAATTTCTAATATATTTAACTAAATTTGATCATTTATTTAAATTATAATGATCCTGCAGACATATGTAGGCCACGTCCTCAATTAATAATTATGAATTGACATTCGCAATTATATACTACAATCACCAAAATAATATTCAATAAAAATACACTATTAAAAAATTAAATTTGCAATATAACGTACATGCTTGGACTGTTTTTCTTGTAAGCTGCAGGATCGGATATCGCTTTATTTTGTCTGCGTTACTCTTAACGATTTCACATTCTTTTGATATCATACTAGCAGGTTAAATTACGCATACAATCATTCATTAATTATTCAACATGTGAAATAAAGAAAATTGAAAAAGTATCAATTTTTTTAAAATCTAACATTTGCCATGTTATTCATAATATAAGGAGTTGTTTTATTTATTTTATCACTTCATTTAAATTTTTAGTTTAAATTCAATTTAAAAACTTTGTTTTTTTTTATTTTTCAAATTCCAGTAAATTATACTGAGCGTTAATTTAAAATCATCGCATGATGAATAAAAATTGTCCAAGTTTTTTTGCGATAGTACGATCATCTTATTAACAAAATGCAGTAGTACGTGACTTGGCAGCCTTTTAAGGCACCACGAAACTATGATCATGGCAAGACGTGGAATCTTCGTTTGTCGTCCTTAGGGCATTTAGGAGGCTTCTCTTCGCAAACGTTCTCTGTAATTCAACGCTCACAATTCCTCTCCGCCCTCCTTCTCCCCCACCCCTTCTTCTTCTTTATCTTTCTCCTTTTACTTCTAAAATTTAGTCCACGTCATTGTACTTTATATCTATAAATTGAAAAACAATTTAAAATTTATTTAAACGTTGAGAGAAAAGTATTTAATTATATTTGCAGCTTACTTCTCGTATATTGTTAATTAACATATACGAGATGTAACAATTAACATGACTGTCTCTGTTTGCTACAGCAAACTTTACAGTTCTACTGAACTTATTAGTATAAGTTTTCTTATTAACGGATCAGCGAACAGGAATTTGTTTTCCTCTGCTGAATTACTTTGTAATGTAATGCAATGTATTACTCTGGTTAAATAAATAAATGTTTATATTAAATATAAAATTGAATAAATGTAAAGGTTAATGAATGTTGAAAATTATTAATAAATTACTAAATTACTATTATTTATTGAGAGTTAATTAAAGATAAATAATTATTTATTACGCTTACTTCTTCCAAAGCAATAATTTTTTATGTTCAAAAAGTGTTTGCACACCGAGACAGTATTCAAATTTAGTTTTAGAACAAATAATTGCCATTTAAATATTTAAACTTTTTAAACATTTGTTCTACTTTCGTCATTTAGAAATTGCCAACAATGGAATCAGGTCAGCTGTTTTTTTCGCTACCAAGAATACATGAAAATTTTCTTGAAGTACTTGTTCGAATCCCTATTAGCCGAGAGCTTTTCCAGAAATTTGGTATTTCTAAAAAAGCTTCAATCTAATATGAAAAAAAAAACTTTTTTTTTAAAGAAATTTGAGGAAAATTTTATATTTTATTACATTTACTCCTCAATTAATTAATTTTAGATTAAATATATACCTACACTTTCTCACAACGAAAATTTTCGATATATCGATTATGAAAAATATCGTCAGTTTACTTTCTAAAAAAGAAGTTCACACGTTGAATACACAGGAAAATTGGTTGCTAAAGAAATGGCACGGTAAATGTGTGTATACAAAAAAGGCAGGCTGTTTTTAAGCGATAAGCTGAATTTTCATGAAATTTGTCGGGAAAATGCTCGCGTTGGCGTAAAACACAATAATTGAGAATCCAGTGGGAGATGAAGAGGGACGGAGAGATAAGCGGAGGAAAGGCGGGAGTCGAGCTACGCGAGTCCGAAGGTCTCATAAGCGAGGAAGATTAATAAACGAAGGACGCGGAGGTGCGTTTATGAAATAAGCTGTTGTCTGCTCATCGTAGCATAATTAAAGTCACAGCGATTTATTTTTAAATTCGTTAAAGTGATATCCTTTTTTTTTCGTTTTCGTGGAATTTCAAATTGAAACTTTTATAAGTACATTAGTTTTAGAGTACTAGGTATATTTCATTGGAATAAGAAATGTGTTGTTTCGTATATTTTATAGAATTAAATTAAACTGATTATTCATATTTTTTACAAAACATTTTTACAATTTTGTCCCTTTACTACATTAAACATATGACCATTATTTATGAATATTATTCTATTGACACATAACGTTTCAGGGTTTTATTGTGCGTAAAATTCTCTTAAAATAACAATACCATTGGATATTAATTACATGACGTAATGTGCACATAGTACATACTGCTCTATTAAACAAAATACACAATTGTGCATACATTAAACGTTGATTATTGAAAAGGCAATAGATTATAAATTTTGCAATCATGTATAAACATAATAATTTCTAAATGTACTAAAAGATAAAATAAAAATGTTTATTATTTTTGTAAGCCAAATAAACTTTAGCAATATATTTATACCTTTATAATTGTTTCAATAAAGTTTAACTGAACTTGAAAGGATATGGTATATCGTAATCAATAAAGTTTCAGTTTCGAAAGACATAAGAAAAGAAGCCATAAAATTGAATCGCAGGAAGGTAAGAACGAAATTTCTTCTGAAAAGCCGGCGATAAGACGTATAACCTCTTTACAAATCTATAAATCATCGATAAAAAGAGTGCCTTCTGCGACTTCCCGATTTTCCTCGGATATCTATATAAAATCTCATTCTTTGGCGGATGAACAAAACTCATACAAAAAGAGCCCCTCAAACCACCTGATAAATACGCGTTGGTGAGTCAGCGAAAAAAATGGAATGAAAGAAAATTTCTATGACACAAAAAAAATTTATAAGAGATGGGGGACAATGCAGCTATTGTGCCCACTGTTGCGAATGGCTCATTTTGCTGTATTTTGTTATACTGTTAAAAAAAACTGACACTACCCTGCCCATTTTGCTCCAGCGATTTTGCGGAGCAGCCGCTATTGAAAATAAGCGAATTAATAAGCTCACTCAAGCTCGACTTGAATATATAGAACGCTCTTTTCGTGTTCTCTCCTCGAGGCTTATTTAATTATTTCTTCATTTTATCTTTCTTACGGTTGAGAAAATTGGAAGGGAATTAAAATAATAAGGGGATTTCGCTGAAAAAAATGCTTTTGTTCATGCCCCTCCTATAAGTAACTTATGTATAGCCTAATGGGTGGGCCGAAACTTTGAACTCCCGAGGTGTAACCGTTTAGTGTGCTTGAGTAATTATTATGCTAATATAATAGGCGTCTACGCAAACTACTGCATCACCAAAATTTAAGGAGGTTGTAATATTATACTCATATGCGCGGTATAATATGGACTTTAACTATGGCGAGTCTTTAGATGCAAATTTGTTAATTAATTAAGTTTACTTATAATATTTATAGTGGTCCTCATAAATGAACTAAGGTCTTTGCTACTAATATCTTCACAGCTGAAATAAGCTGGTAAAATGGAAAAGTTATTTATATATAATTTAATTATTAAAGTGAGTTACTAATATTTGATATAAAATAATTAAAATAATTTAACGAGAAAGAAATATTTAAATAATTTAAATAATTAATCAATATTTCTTTTCTAAGACACTGCGACATTGTTAATTACTACATTTAATTATTTGTTTATCCTATGAATTGACGGTGAGAAAATAAAAATTTGAATGTACATGTAACATTTTAATATATTAACAATTTCTAACTGACAATTTTCTGCATTGGTTCATGAAGTATGCAAAGCAATGTACGTCGTTTTAAGCCGGCGAAAAAATGCAGAGGAGCCGAAATGAATAATTTAGTCATGGTGCGGCAAAATTGGCATAGATCGGAAACAGGTAGTGCTCCATTTTTCGTACTGTCCTATATCCGAGCTCCATGTACCGGAAATGTTTACTCTCAGACCGTATATTTACAGAGTAAAGAATTTCGTTCCAATTTAAACAAAAGTTAAAAAAAAGTATATTTACAAAAAAAAAGAAAAAAATGTAAACAATCAGCTGAGATTTAAAATTGAAAAGTTACATTAATTAAAGGACACGTCGATGAAAAATATCGATCTCTTTGCAAATTAAAATCTTCATTTATTTTAAGAAAATGCATAAGTCATGCTCTAAAAACGTCCGCCATAATAATAGATACAATCAATAAGTTCAATCTCTCTTTCATCTTTCCTGCCTGATCATTTTATTTTCTTTATTTTCCAATTTTTGCTTTGGAAATCTATTCGAACTATATCCGATCAATCGATCTTCGTCAAATTCAACTTATCTTGAAAGCTTCGACTGTACCTTCCAATACATCTGCATGTGATCGAAACGGAAGTACGAGAAGTACATATTTCCAACGGGATACATTTTTTATTTATTTTGTAAAAAGGAAATCTCAAAGCACATCCACCTGCAGTCTCGTCCTTTTATATCTCTTGAGACGATAATTGGTTCGCTCTAACCGTTAGAGTCTTCTTACGCTCGTGTAGGAAAAATCTCATGCGAAATAAAAAAAAATTGAATGCTCAATTAAATCGCTTGTAACGACGACAAATACACAACATGAGAAAATACTGGTACCTCTTCCATCCCCGTGCCGCAGTAAACTGGCGCAGTTACCTTTTTAATTAATCAGCAACTATCCTCCGCAAAGCTTTGAAAGTGCTCGAACTCCCGCATATAAAAGGAGCGAAATAAACGAAAAAAAAGCCCCGGGCTCCTCGCTCTGCTCCTTTTTTTTTCTTCCCACAGAGGCTCGACTCTCGAGTAGGTGAAAATGAGGGCCTCGAATCACGGCTACAAGGCTCGCGCTAACATCTTGCATTAACGCTCATTAAAGCGCCACAGCCAAGTTTTCCCGGTGCACCGTTGCGTCTTCTTTCTCGACTCACGAGCTTTAAGTCAATGCCCAAGAAGAAAGACAGAAAAAATACGAGCCCTGACCATTGTTGATTTTCACCCCACCCACACTGCCTTTCTTATCAGTTATTCTGTCTTGCTACTTTTTGTTGCGTTCCGCAATGCTGCTCCTGCTGCCGCATTTTTTTTTTTTTTTTTGCTTCCCTATCATTGTATTTTTTTTTTTTTTTCAATACCCCATCCCCTTGCTTTCAGGTAGTTTCGTTCTTTTCACGAGTCTTGCGTTTTTCGCCGATTATTTTTCTTTCTCATTTTTACCCAGTTTATACACCTCCTCGACTAGTGGCAGCGGTGAAGGCAGTATACACCCCCCCTCTCACCTCCTCCAGCTTCTACCCTGTCATGTATTTCAGGTCAGCTTGTTTTCTCTCGTCGAGTTTTACCCCTTCGTTGTCTTTATCATTTCGAGCTACCTATTCTATAAAACCCTTTTTTTTTTTGTTCTCCCACTCATCGCATTTTTTTTTAACGTGCAGACGGTCGCTTCCAATTCCGTAGTCTGCTCCTCTTATCGACGTCGCAGTTCACTATATACTTTTTATCGAAGACGAAGATAAAACGCCCCCTGCCGAAGTGCTTGAACTAATTACGTATCGATGCGTTTGTAATTGACTTGGCAATTAGAATAGCCTTGTGCATTGCTTCGCAAAAGAAGTGTAATCGAATTAATTTAATAGGATTTACATTTACAGGGGTGAAATTGAATTTTTATGAATTTATAATTTCGATTGTTCTTCAATTATTGTATACATTTCAGCGATTCTTCTCTGCTACATTTAAAATGAAGTCAAGTATTTGATTCATGGCAAAAAAAGACGAAGCAAGTCACTATAAAGAAGAGTGCAATAATAATCGAACGACTTATCACTTACACATTTCATTTTCTTTTGCAAGAGTTATTTCATAAATTTAATAATTATTATAGGTGAATGTAATTATTATTATAGCTGAAATTGATCTTGCACACTCACAGATCATCTTCAAAACAAAGAAAAAGTTTTACGCGATCCTTTCAACTTTCACAGATCAAGTTGCATTATGATAATATTAATAACGGCCTATTATAATAATAAACTACTTCATCCGAACTTGCCTGACCATTCTTCGGTCGATTTTATCCAATGTATGCTGCCAGAATTACCGAAGAATTTTGGTACTTCCTGGGGGAACTTGGTTTAGCGGCTTCAAACTGTTACATTCCGAGTAACAAACTTTGCTAACCGCCGAGGCATATTTAAAGCACGTTGGGCACGCGCAGCACGTATATACCCGTACCCCGTCATTCGAGAAAAATTGAAAACGGCGAAAATAAGAGCGCGCAAATAAACGTCCGCGAGGAAAGAGAGAGAGAGGGACGAGCAGAAACAGAGCGAGTGCTCCCTCAAAGATTTTTTTAAGACTGTGCTGCTGCAAATAAAAGAAAAGCTCCTTTCAGTGCTTCCTCAAATGAAAGTAACCCATTCGCAGTGCATGCGCCGAGCTTAACACGCATAAATGCGAAGTGGTCGACGCGCAGGTGGCGCAACGCGCAAATTCAAAACGGAGGAAGAATAAGACGATGCTTGAAAGAAAATGGCAAAGGAAAAAGAAAAAAATCGTCCGGATGGAATGCGAGGGAGGTCGTTATACCGCAGAATTTTTTTCGTCACTACTAGTCCTCGCCCCTTTCCCACCCCCGCTGCATGTCCGCCCACCCCACTCCCCCTGACTGGTCTTGATCCTTTTTCCTACGGCTTTATTTCACTCATTCACTCTCTAGTATTTACCCTTTTAAATTTCCTATCCCCTTTTCCTTTATACTTCTTAAAGCCTCGTCTCTTTCTTTCTTTTTTTTAATTTTATTTTCTTCGTTCATTCTTTTCGGCATTAAACGGTTCATCTCTGTCCTTAATTTTCCTCATTATTCTTACCGTTATTCTCGCGTCCCGTTCTTTAAAATTTTCATTTTTTTTTTTACTAATGCGATCTTTCGTAATTGTTTAGTGATTTTATTTTACGAAAAATGTTGGAACATAGTTGATTAATCTTGTACATGTGAAACATTTTCGAGTTACTCGTTCAGTTTATTAGGGGTTTGGCCTGAACTTAGATAACTAAGTTCAGG
>JAWWEN010039536.1:0-13400 GCA_035582955.1 Sycophila texana
TTTTTTTATAGTTCCAGTTTGTCCGCGCTTTAGGTAAAACTATAGTAATTTTTAATGGAAAAATCTTCTCCGTGTAATGTTCCTTAAACTATTTCTTTTTAGTGTGCACTGAGGGAGTAATAATGTTGAACGAGTACTGAATGAGAGGACAATAAATTTTCAAGGATGATTTTCTTTATGGATAAAGAATTTTATAGATTCTTTTTATTCAGATTAGCATCTGCTACTATTGTAGTATTGTCTGCAGTAAAGTAAGGTTCAATTTAATTCAATTGTTTACGTGATCTTGAGATGCAATATTGAGGTGACTATTGTTTCATAGTTTCGTTTTCGTGAACCTTAACCTTGACATTTTGACAAGACCAGACCTTTTTTTTTAAATACAAGATCATATATAAAGATATACAATAAAAAGCAGATATATTGTTAATGAATCTATATCTCTCTATATGAATCTATGTTTATTTGTCTATATTTTTTTGTTAAAAAGTCCTTGAATCTATTTAAATATTTATCGTGATGGGTGATGTTCATAGGGATATCGAAATTTTACACTTAAATGGAGAAGGAAGTTTTAAACAAAAAATAAAATAAAATTTGTTCAAATAATTATACATGATAGCGTAATAAAAGGGTTCATCTAATCCGAAAGTATATAAATTCGATACTTTTACACAGCGTCTAATTAGCCGTGATTTAACGAGAATTCTGTTTCATTAAAACGAAATGGTTTCTGGAGGTAAAGTGATCACTATCTCAACTCGGTTTATCATCATTCATCCCTTTCATCGCAAAAATTAATTTTCACCAGGCAACGATCGAATGTATTCATTCTTGGCAACATAAATCACTCGCCAATTTAAACTAATTTCATATTGCCTTCCGTTTCCAACTCTTTAACTAATTTCTAAGAAAGCAAAAATATCGCTGAAAATTTTGAGGTACAGTTTCTGCTCAAAATCCTTGAAAATTATTTCCAACTTGATTTATGACTATTCTATTTCTGCACTTTATCTTCACAATTTTAAGACTCTCAAGATGAATCTTCTATTATAAAGTATAAGAAAGTATTTTCAATGTCTTTTCAAATAGTCCATTTATATTATTTTTAGGTACGGCAATTCAGAATTCTTTTAAATTTATTTATCAACTTTTTTGGGTGAATCGTCATCCCTCGCCGAATGCTCAAGCGTGAAGCAGTTTGTGAATCGATCCGCGTCACAGTGAAAGATGAAATTGTTCTTCCTCTCGGCGGAAGTGTTGCAGGCATCTCAGAAAAAAAATTTTATGAGAGTAATCCAAATTAGTAGCGTGAATTTTATCGTGGGAAAACTTTTCATCGAGAAACAGTTCCCCGGCCAATTTTTCTCTTTATGACTTCCAATTTTATTTACACAGTTCTAATAAAAATATATTATAAGTACAGTAATAAAAATAAAAGTATAGTTTATTAAAAGAAAAAAATTAATATTAATTATTGCTTTACATTTTATTAAAAATAAAAGGTACCTTTTAAAAATATACTCTCTATCCATAAAGTGAAGCATACATAATAATATATCTTTAATTTTTTTAAATCTATACATTTTTGAATCACGAAGATTTTCATTTTCATGTAATGAATATAACACGACGAGTATGGATGAAAGGGAATTTTTAATAGTTCAAATATGCAAAGGAAATTAAAGAGCAAATTCTATCAAACTAAAAGTAAACACATGGTTAGAATAACGATTCAACTAAATCAACGGTGTTCGCAGGTAAATTTTACTTACTGCGAGCAAACTTTACAGTAAAGATCGTTTCACTCGTTGAAATATTATCTGTTGACTTTACAAGATTTCCGCTTCATAATCCTTCACATTTACCTTGTTTTACACTTTGCAAAAAAATAGTCCAAGTCTTGCATAATATTCCTGAAATTCTACCGATCAAGGATTTGCTGTTCTTTTTCATAAGAAGCAAGACAAGTACTATCATGACTTATTTACTTATTCGTGAAACGAGCATACATATCCTAACGTTATGGACTACTCGAATTTCTTTTAGTATGCATCAGCATCTGCTGATGATTGAAACAAACATTTATTACAGAATTATAACCAGAAAATCATAAAAGTTCATTTACTTGTACGTTTCGTAACAAATTCGTAAAGTTTTTTAAAAGTTTTTTTTTTTATACCATTGATGCAACATTTTCCATTAGTTTTTTATACAAAAGCATCAGCTGATCACAAGGAAATTGAAAATTTTTCTAAATTCTCAAATAAACGCATATTCAATTGTTCGTGATGCTCGTTATGTTCGTTTATTCCAACTACAATCAGTAGTTAAATATAATGTAGGTACTGATTACGCAGAAAGTAAATATCAGATTTATTATGCTGGAAAAGCCTAGTTTTATTTAATCAGTAGAACGATATTTTCAACATTGTACTCGGAACATCCAAAAATCATTTTATCAATGATAGAAAACTCATGATGATTTCCAGTAAAACTGTAAAACGACTAAATAAAAAAATCTTTTATAGTATCAAAATTAATCAGAAATATTTCAAAAAATGACTTCACAAAGTATCTATAAGAGAACGATCCAAATAAAAAGTAATTCGCAATTCTCACTCGTCCCCACCGTTTCCCTCCGACCGTCATAATCAAGCAATTCCGGCGCATTTCACTCTTTGTGCAGCGTCGAATCTCTTCACGGGATCGTGCCGCGCGCGTATCTCCGCGCGTTTAATGTCAACCCGAATCACCTCCTCTCGATTAATTACGCGTTCGATTTTTTTCCCGCCGCGGCCACTACTCGCTCGCGGTACATTAATTGCCCGTGCATTCGAAAGCGGGAGCAATTATGCCGATATGCGCACTTGATATTGAATCCCCACGAGCTCGGGATTTGCGCGCGCGCGCGAGACGTCGCTGCTGTTTTTTCCGTTCGCCGTCTTCTCTTTTCCCCTCTCGTCGTCTCTCCTCTTTTTTTTTTCATTTTTTCTCCTTTTTTTTTTTTAAAGCCCGCAGAGAGTTTATCGACTGTGCACTGAATTTATCGAGTCGATGGTTCCTTTCTTTATAAAAAAAAACTTGTTGTTATTTACTTTTTTTTTCTTTCTTATGCTTGCGGAAATTTCAAGAATGCGTGTAATTGTTTCGTCGGAGGAAGCTGCTTGCGGTAAATCATGTAGGAAGCGGCTTAGTGCTCGCTTATCTTTATAAGACTTTTGTGATTATTATTTGAATGGGGCTCTGAAAGTGGTTGCGTGTGCATTCATAAATAATGCGCTAAAAGAATTTCAAAATATTTTGCGGTGAAGTATGCAGTGCATTTTTTTTTATTCTATAATTTTTTACTTCTTTTTAAAAAAAAAAAAAAAAAGTATCAGGGTTTTTCGAAGTAATTAAGAAGAAATTCGATTTACTGGTGCAAAATAATATAAAGTGCAGATCGAATTTTGCAAGAAGAGCAAAATCAATATTCCGAAAAAAAAAAAATGTTTTAATTACTTTATATAACGGAGAAATGATTTTCTTGCAAAATGTGTATGCGCTCCTCTATATTTTTAGTTTTATGCGGATATTCGTTCGTAATTTAATTTGCATAATGATTTGTGTGCAAATGCCCACTGGATCTGCTCAAACGAAACACTTTTTTGTTTATTATTACAGTGAACTACACGCAGAATTTAGAAATTTATAATTATTCCCCGTTATCTAGATTTTCTTCTATCCCGCGAGTCAGGAAAACTTGGAGAATTATGTAAATGAACGGTAGCTCCAGTATGCAGCAGTTTTATTGCCACCTGTTACACGATTTCTACTGCATTGAAAAATGAAAAAGTCGAGTTGTATTTCATTTTTTTTTTCAAGTATATATGAATTATATATTTTACAATATATGGACAATTTAAAATAAATAAAAATTTATTAGATAAGATATTTTAATAATGAATAAAAATATAAAAATGCTCTTAGGATTTTTATAGAACAATCTTTTTTATATCTTCACTGAATCAAGTGCACAATCACTTTCGAGTGAAAAAAATGTACACCTGCCATCTGTCGTTGTTACAGTTTAACTCATTTCCAGAAAAATTATAACAATTCTGTGAAATTCGCATGAATGTCAAGAGCTTTCGAAAGCAATCTAACGGTTCTTAATTTACGCGCGATAGTGTAGAAAATAGCGTATTTTCACTTGGCCAAAAAAGGGGAATTAATTCAATCTCGTAACGCGGTTTCATAAAGCGATTCGCTTTTTTTCTATAACACTTTTTTCCACAACGATGTGTGCTGCGGAAAAAGAATCATATGAGCGTAATACCTCCGGAACTCGTAAACGATTGAGTGTACAATGAGCGATATATCTGATAGTAAAGTAAGTGGTTTATTTGAGCACGTAAGAGAGTATACTGTGAAAATAAAATTTATCATATATTAATTTTATCAGTAAAAGAATTTAAAAGTATTTAAGAAAATCAGTACAGTTTGTGCACTTCTAGAATTTTGAATGAAAATTAGTTACTGTGTTACAATAGCTTTGTCTTAAAATCAATTGCACTGAAAAATATTAAGTTTTCTTAACAAATTGTATTTTTAACAAATAAATTTGCTGATCAAGATTATTTTGCTATTCATACTTCATTGATAAATTTAAATAACAGCAAACAGAAGAATTCTCTTATTAACTCTTACTTACGTGAAGTCAGATGACCTCGAATCGACTATCGAAGTCGAGAGTTACGTTGCTATGTCAATGTTAATCGACTCATTATCATAAATTAATGAAGTTGTCATGACTATGCACAAAATAATCAGCAGCAAATGTTTGTAGATCAAACTGCAAAATTATTTTATTCTCATATTTTTAAACTGAGATGCATATGAATTTTCCAAAAACCGTCGTAGGCGCAGTATTATTTTCACCGCACATCATTTAGAAAACAAATTGCTTAATCCCGTGGCAACACTCAAATGCACGCTTTTAAACCTCGTTACCCCAAAAATATCAATTAACAATTTTCAAAGGGAAAAATATTAATGTTTTCGTCCCTCTCTAGAAGCTTTCGTGATCAAATTAAAACGTTCGTTCCGCTTCAAAGCAGACAGAAAAATTAGATAATCCTTCTTGTTTCAGTACGGGATTTCACGAAAAGGCCTGTGTGGAGAAAAAGGTTAACGCGATTACGTTTACACACATCTTTAAATTCTCGACGAACTTCACTCCTTTTTTTCTCTCGTCATTTAAAGAAGAAACTTCATGGAATAAATGCGTTTGCGTTATTAATCGTAACATCCTGTATACAGTTACGTTTCTGAACGAATAAAAAGGAGGTCCAATTTACCAGCCAACGCGCATGTCACGAAGCTAAATAAAAAAAAATTATACTTTATGAGTTCAAGATGAAAAAAATGAGTAGTAAACCTTAACCTCCTTACTCAGTAAAATATTTTAACTTGTTTAAAGAGTAAGTAAATAAAAAATCCCCTTCATTACTTTTTTTCTCTGACTTTAAACATATTGATAAAAGGAGTTATCACCTTAATTCTGGGCGATTAATCCACTGAATCGAACGATACAAATGTGATCAATCGAAATGAATCACATTAATATTTATAGTCGAAAATAATTAATAAATTAATTTTAGCTAAATTTAAATGAAAGTACAAATCAGTAATTTTGAATTCATTATTTTTATGTTTCTGATCATAAATAATTATGATCAATTCTTAGTTAATTATTCGTAGCATACAAGGTAATCGTACATTCTGAATGTATTTTCCATGAAGCCACTTCACTATTAAAAATAACTCGATTGCAAATTACCATTTGAGCGTTATCGTAACGCAATCCACCGACTCACCGTTAAGTAAACATAATTTATCCAAATAACTGAAAAAATAAAGCTGCACCCAGAGAACTTATCAAATTGACTTTTATTCCCCCGTCCAACAGTCAAAACACCCATCACTCTCCTGTCATCCCTTCAATCTGTGGAAACTCCCATCATAAAACACCGATAAAAAAGTACCCTTCATAAAACCAAAAAGCAAGATAACAACCCGTCAGCGTTCCTTCGAAATCTGCATAAAGGCATAACGGGGTGTTCTTGGGCGGCGGAGGGCGACCTCCCCCGTAAAGTCCCTTTACGATTCGAGAGACTCTTCGCCTCGCGAATGGGCTTTGCAAGGGAGCGACGCGCCTCGGGTCATCAAGTTTGATGCGCACGCGCTCGGGAAGCGATATCTTTCCCCGGCGAGGCTCCGCGGAGTTTAATGGTCCAGGTGGTCGCGCGCCATAAACACTCGGCTGCTGCGGTCGATCGCCCGGAGACGCGGCGAAAAAAATTACGAGGGGAGCTCGCCGCGCGTTTTCGTTCGGTCAAAACCTGGAAATTCATCGCGATGACTGGTGTGGCTGCCGTTGCATTCCGGGTGAAAGTTTTGCACTGTTCGTCGCGATGATTTTTGTATTGTAAATCGCCGCTTCGAATTGGAAACAGCTTGACGATAATAAAATGATTAATTGACAAGCTACTTGGAATGGAAAACTACATTTTCACGAACAAAGTATATTTATGCGCGCGGGAGTGACAGTGAGAAGCTCGTATCTATTGTGAAAATATATGATGCGATTAGTCAATGAGATTGGAAAATTTTTTGATGCAGAAATTAATTTTTTAAATAAAATTCAGAAAAACAGTTAGATATTAATAAGGTTCTTTTCACTTCATATGCGTTTTTTTTTTTATTGACGTACTCTCTCTCTCTCTCTCTCTCTCTCTCTCTCTCTCTCAAAAATTGTATGCATTACAACGAAATGGCAGGTTGTGGTATTCTAATTTTTGAGGTTAGAGAAAGCAAATGAAAATTCCATTAATTTTTAAAAAAAATATTTGATATTAACTTCAGAATTATTCGTTAATAAAAAATCCATGGTCATTTCATTGTATAGATCTATTCTTGTGAAAAAATTGAGTGATTGATTTTTTCACCATTCAGACAAATATCACTCCCATTAATCAATAATAATATTGCTTCTTGATATCTTATTTTTTTTTTTTAAAGAATCATTGAAAACTTTTTCAAATATCCATCCAAACCTTTCGTCCGTCCAGCATATTCTAGTTTAGGAATTTCAATTTCTGCTGCACGATCAATTCAATATATTTTTCTACATCCTGCGGGGTGAAGCCCCCAACCAAGGGACAGCAGCAATGTAGCGAAGACCAAAAATATAGAATACAAAAAATATATACACTAACCTCCCCCTCCTCACCCCAAGCAAATTGTCAACAATTACAGTAAGCCTCGGCGTACGTGTTTCTACCTCCACATGCAAATCCGCCGTCCGATATGGTGTATAACACCGGGGACACGTTCGCCGGCTCGAATGGGATGGGAGGGCGCCGCAAATCTCATCGCGATTTTCCGGGAAGCCGCGCGTCGCTGAATTGTATTCTCCGCGCGGAAGGGGCTAATAATTCCGCGCGAGCACGCAGAGCTGGGAAAATGAGGGCGATTGTTTGCACGGCGGCTGCCTGTTTGGCCTTTATTGCTAGCCACAATTTTCCTCCTCGTGGCCCAGCGACGGCAGCGCCGCTGCTACCTGGCGCTCTCGATTAAAACGATATTTTTTTTTTTTTTCGAGGTGTGATTCGAAATTTTTTATCGACAGAGTTGCGCCATGATTTATAAGTTTATGCGAAAATGTCATTTCTTGTACCCATCTATTTTTTTATTTGTTATTATTTAGATTCTGTAACGATAACGCTCTGTGGGAAAATTCAGAAGCCTGTTTTAAAAATATATTTTTTTAGAGATTTTTTATTTTGTAAAGAAAGTTAAATCTGTGGCGCAAGAAAAAAAATCCAGTTATTGAAAATCTTGGACTTTTTAAAGTATTATTTTGTTTCTGTTGGAATATTAATCTAGATTAAAACATTTCGTTTGTTAGTGTCACAATTTATTAGGACAAAAGAAAGAAAATAAAAAAAAGTTATGCAGTAACAAGTCACTCTTTGATGCCAATTCATTAAAATTTTGTTTCGCTTTTCTCATATTTAAAATAAATAAATGAATATAGAAAAAAATATTTAAAAACATTAATCACGTTAGATGTGAAATATATTTACGTAAATTAAAAAGTTTTATATTATTCTTAATTTTGCGACAAATGAAAAAATATTAAAAACAGTATTCGTATATGAATTTCACATTAAAAAAAATAAAGAATTACTACGTCAATTAAAGAAAAATTTAATTAATTTTTAAATAGTTTTTTAACTTTTGATTTTTTGATAGCTGTCCGGGCAAACTGAAAAGCAAAAACACGTCTGGCGTGTAAGAGCGAATTAAAAGCGTCCCCGCCAAGTTTTGGCCTCTTGCTAAACAAGCTCGAGCTAAATTTCTTGACAGTAACGCTGGCGCTGAAAAGCCCAACCTTCTTCGGACTTCCCTCGCCCCGGAAAATTCGCACCCGAAGTCCCGAGGTTCTTGCCCTGCATATCAGCGGCAATTTCCAAAACGCCGGGTGGTACTTCAAGAAAATGCTGCGTAATTTCAGTAAAAACTAGAGGGATGCTCCAATGAGTTCAAAAGAAAATTACTTGATTTCCTTCAACTGCTTCTGGAGAGTTAAATAATTACGTAAATTATATTATGCTTACACAGAGATGTAATCTGCAAGACATTTACTTGTCGTTATTTCTTTATTATTAAAATTGAATTTCAAATTTAATGTATTTTAAACAATTTTCTTTAAAAATGATGGCGTCCAAATTTAAGGTCACTTTAATACTTCAATTTAAATTATTATTATTATTAAATAATTAACAAGATTTTAAAATCTTACGTTGCTTAATAAAATCTTGTTACTTAATAATGTACCTGAAATTCAGACTTGTTCAGGAAACATTTACATTCAGTATTTTACTTCATGCAAATTATTGAACCAATGACAAGGGATTGGTAATTTTGAGAAAAATAGCGATGAGGAAAAATAATTGAAACTAGCAATTATTATCAATCAAAAAAAAGTAGATGAGGTAAATAGGGGAATTATGTTTAAAATCCCACAGACATGGGTAAGATGCCACTTTTGCATTAGTTTGTTAAAATGTTATTTACTGTTAATTAAATAAAAGTTTATTCAAAGTATTTTTATAAATTTTGTAGACATTTGTATACTGCTTATAGTCAAATACCAAAAGTTATGTTTTGCGCAGTTGTGCATTTTTAATTTCAATTTTTTCCTTAGGTGTGGCAAAACTTCCCCCATTTTAACTTACAGTCACTAACTTTAGTAACGTTTGTCATCACTTAAATTTTCCATTTTCCATTGAACATCAATTTTGCTATATCGTTGCACGTCATTAAAAGTTTCTCGTAAATAAAAAAAATATGCAACGCTACATTACAAACAAGAAAAAGTTTTTAATTAATTGCACGACGATACCCACCGGCCACTGCTGAATAACAATTTTATACAATTTTATTTAATTACTTTGCACGCAGAAAGAAAAGACAAACGCCATCGATACTTCAAGTTTTCGTAAAAGTATTGATCGGTTTGTAACCCTGAGTTCATTGTACCTCCCATTGCAGGTGATAATAATAAAGATCGTTATTGAATAAACGCGAAGAGGGAGGGCGCGGGTGGGGAGGTCGAATTCTAATTACACTATCATTTGAACGCTTTTCAATACCGTCAAATTTCAAAGGGAGCAGTTTCGACTGAAAGTTTTTTGTAATTGCCGACCGTCCCCGAAAACAACGCATTTTGAGATCAAAGCGAGTCCCTTCCGGCAATACTCCGCTCGTCGTCATTACGCCCGCTATATTTTACAGATTTAATGCGCGAAATATCTGGATAATTTTAATGATTAATACTCAATATTAACTCCAATAATAACAACAATGACAATATTAATAATTAGATTTGCAGCTCGCGCCTGTGCAATCGCATTAAATTCATGCGAAATTCACGCCGAAATGAGTCAAAGAAAATGTGGTGGGTTGATGGGTTTATTTATAGTGAAGTACCGCATTGAAATTGTAATACCATAAATCTTAATTTATTCTATGTATAGTGGAATTTCTTTTCTTCGCTTCGTTCATTAAGAAGATTCGTTTAGAAAACTTGCCTGGCATTCGGTAGTATCACCGAAATTCTGTGTAGCATTTAAACTTGGCTTTGTAAAAGCTCCATGTTTCCTTTGACGACAGAAAGCTTGCAGAGTGAGAAAGAGAGAGAAAGAAAGGTCGAAAGTTCAGCTTCTCAATCTTGTTAGTTGTTTACTTTTTAAAAAAAACGATGTTTTTTAGTGATTATTCCAATGAATTCTAATGAAAATGCAAATAAATCACAACTTTATGGTACGTAGATATTTAACTTAGAAGAACAGCGAGAATATTCAAACGGTATTGAATATAAAGTAATTGTTCTTAATTGTTACAAGAAACAAGATGCACTTACTTAACATTTTGTATTTAAAATTGTCAGTTGTAATACTTTTGTGTGGACTATTTTGTCATACAAGGGAACAAAAATCACGCAATAATAAATTGGTTAAGAAAAAATAAAAATTAAATTACACTCTCCATTCAATTTCGAATTTCGCATTCACTACTATTAATGATATCATATGCTGAATTAATTTCACGCCACTTTGTCTTTTTTTTCTATTTGATTTAAGTCGTTTTTTAATAAACT
The DNA here is from genome assembly GCA_035582955.1 of Sycophila texana. NCBI lineage: Eukaryota > Metazoa > Arthropoda > Insecta > Hymenoptera > Eurytomidae > Sycophila > Sycophila texana. The sequence goes on from JAWWEN010039536.1 coordinate 10,712, forward strand.
TCTGGTCGTCATTGAAACTATCTCACTATTACATTGTAAACCATCTAATAAAAACAAATTGTTTCCAAATTGTGGTAACCTCATAGAGTTTTATCAACTACTTTTGATCTATCCGATGCATCCGTTCAAACTAACCCCAACGAAACATCACTTTCAACGTGGAAAAAACTCCGGTAAATTAAACCCCAGTTACCAGGGTGGGCAGGGAAGAGCGCATCGACCAACATAGCGAGCTGAAAAAAAATTGCGCGTCCCCCAAACTTTTGTCCAACGCAATTTTCTCGCTCGCGCGAGTTCTCCATTTTTCCCCGAAGGAAAGTTCGAGCGACGAGTGTCGTGTTACTCGGCCCGGCTCTCACCGATGAAAGAAATTATCGTCAGACAAGTTGGCGCTCGCGCCCGGTGTCTAGTATTACTTCCGCGGGTATTTCGCGTCCTGCTTCCGCGGCATTTTGTCGCTTCTCGCTTTACGCTGCACGAGTTGACGCTCGCGTTTCCATTCTATTACCCTTTTTTTCGGGCACAGAGAACCGGCGCATCAGTCGGGACGGGTGAATGAACAAAGTTCATAGCTGCTTTGTTGATATCGGTGTTCGCTAGCGGGAAGATAGTTTTTTTTTTTTTTTTTAAGGAAAACGTCGTTATTAGTCGGGGGAACAATTTTATAATCCTAGTAATTAATTATATGATTTTAGCTTGATTAGATTAAGAGGTTCATCAGTCAATGTTGCTCCTAATGTACTTATGAGGACTTGATGTTCTTAATTAGTTTATTAAGTGTACTTAATTTGGATATTACATAAAAAAATTTAACTAAAAGAACGCAGAGGGTATCTGATGATGACCTTAACATTGACTGTCACTTTCAAGATCCTTTAACAGTCACACAGGTATCTTTGATCCTTAACTTGTTTAAAAACTTTGATAATAACGATGAAGTGTATATTATATTTAACAATATAATTATTTAAGCTTTAACTACTCTAACCTTTTGATACCTTGATTAATTTCCTTTAGATTTACTATTTTACATTTTGTACACTGAAGTAATAGTAGAGTAGATGACTGTGAGGTAGAGAGCGAACCCGGGGAGAGGTCTGAATTTGTCGTGCTGATGAACTTTTCCGTTAACGCAACCAGAGCTCTGTTGGGGTTTTCGATCGGTGGCCAGAACTCGACCAGCTAAGACGCAAGTAACTAACTTGCCGCCGCGAACTTCCTCGTAAATACTTGACGTAAAAAAAATACTTGGCTTTCGGGAACACACGTTTTGCATTAACCAGCTTGAGCGAAGCTGTCCTTTAACATCGTCCTATTGTCCTTTCAAATTCAAGCTGTTAATTTGAAAAATAAAACTCGTACCTTTTTAGAGAACTGTTTTTGAAATTAAATAGTTATGAATTAGAATATTATTTTGAATCTAACGATTAACTTTGAACTTGAAGCTTTCGGATGCCTTGTCATAACTAAAAATCTTCAAACTGATCATCAAAGTCTCTAATTATGTAATATAAAAAGTTCTGATTGTATTATTTATACCCAACACTATTTGTGCAACCGCAATACTGTAAGAATAATGAAAACCATCTTTCGTAAGTATTGAAACTCATTAATGTAACTGTCACCTTCGGTTACTCTTCGAAGGAAATTTTCTTAACAAAAATGCTATACCGTTTAAAGTTCTCTTACTAAGCACGCTCAGCTCGAGGTAAGCCTTAGTGACATTGTTCCGCTCGATACTACCTCAAGTCTCTGGTGCTTTTGCAAGCTCGCCGCAAAAGGGCCAGGAGGAATGTTCTCATCGTGAAAAGGGCGGAGGTTACAGGCGGTAAGTGCAACGCGGCTCGACGGTGGCGGCGGTAATGGGGCGAGGGCCTTTAATCGAATCGCGGCGAACAGTTGCGTAGTTGCATTAGAGGTGCGACGCCTTTGATCTTACATAGCGCGGCTTCTCGTAAATCTCCCGCTCCCGATGGAGCCTTATGAAATTTTGGAAAGTCAAGGAGATTGGAAGTAATTTTTTAGTTTACTGTTTGAATCAATCCTTCAAAAGAAGTTACAAATTAAATCGTGAGAGTTTCTGTGAAAAAAATTGGATAAAAGAAACAATATTAATTATTTTTAATTTATGAGAATACTATTTTCATTTTAGGTAGACCATGAAATATTCAGAATGCTTCGTGTATAGTATCAGATGGACGATTTGACTAGATAACCGAGCATCCGGGCAAATCATCTAATTCTACATCACTTAGATTTAACCTTAGCTGAACTGCAGCTACACAGTCAGTATATTTAAGATCTTGGTTCAGTGAGTATTCGCATTAAGTGTGCATGATGAAATGAAATAAGACACATAATTAGTTAATTTTTAAACGTATTATTATTTTACTAAAAATTACGGTAAGACAATAAAAACAATATTACTGTAGCCTGATAAACAATCGGTAACTAAAAATTAAAAAATGATCAATGTGATAACAACTATGATAAGTACTTTTTACTACTCTAATACTTTGATAATAATGATAACACTTTCTTACGATTACTATCCATAGTTTCTGATTTAGTTTTAGTTTATACTGTGAAGTGAACAGCACGTTCAGCATTCAATTATTTCATATAGGGGTAAAGGGTACAGTTGTTGACCCCCCCCCCCCCCTACAGTCATTGACCACCATGATAGTGA
>JAWWEN010039547.1:0-13398 GCA_035582955.1 Sycophila texana
GCACGAGAGAGACAGACAATAGCGGTGACCTCACGCGGGGTCACGGTGTGGCGGTAAAAGTCTTCCCCCTTCTACTCCCGTAAATACGAGGAACGGCTGTATAGATCAATTACCGACTGTTTCCGGGGCCCCGGCTCCCTTTCGTCCTCCTCCCGTCCCGCATTGTGCCGAGTCACGAACAAAAAGCACCGACGAGCCGGCCTCCCTCTCTCTATCTCCTATCTAGCGACTCCCTCCTTTTCCATAGATTCTTGATAAAAGGAACCTTTTTTTACTGACACCTCTTTCTTCCGGCGGCGCGCAGCGTCAAAGGGACGCGCCGGGCCCTCTCGCCTATGTAAGGACCGGCTCGTTTCCCGGGGACATTTACCGGGGTCAGAATTTTAATATTCATAAGAATCCGCGATGGAAAATTCGCTGCGTCGACGTTGACTCGGCCGCTCAACTAGCCTCGCGCGTTTCTGTTAGGCGGTCCGTTCCTTTATCATCCCTGCCTCCTTTCCTTCCCTTTATTCCGGCCGTAGGGCGCGTGCTGCTCTTTCTTCGCGGCGGCTTATCGCCTCCTTTGCGCCGCACTTTTTCATCTCGCCGTATTGAGCCGAGCGTGACGCGTAAATGTTAGCTTATCGGGGCGCGTAAAGTCCGCGGATCCGCGCCTACACTTTTTCCCCTTTCTATATCGGTGTGGGTGTCCGGAGGTCTCCGTTGGAAAATTTTCCCGCGGCGTCACCCGACAATTTCGTAATTCATAAATTACAGCGACGCGATTCTTTTTGAATTTTCTCTGCTCCCCTTTTTCTTATTTTTTTTAAGTTTCTTTTTTCTGTTTAATAATTTAAGAGCGAAGTAACGATTCGTGCGCGCCATTTGGGCGATTGAAAAAGAAAGCTAATGAATAAATTGCGGGTGCTTCGGCAAAGGCTGCCGTGCATTATTTAATAAAGTAAAATAGGGAAACTCTCGGCGATTTTACAGAGCAATCATTTTTTTCTTCTAACTGGGGAAAAATTGCTTGTCTCATAAAAAAAAAGAAAAGAAAAATAGTCCATCGCTAATACAATGTTTCACTCAGCGAAATTACGTTTTATTACGGTGCGAAATTCCGAGTCGTAGTTTACGTTTTACAGGCTCCTAATCAATAACCGAAGTAAAACCAAGTGGCTGTGCAAAAGGCAGGGTAAAAAAAAGCTTAAAGCACCGAACGTGAATTTTTTTTTTGTGTTCCCGTATAAGTGTAACAGTTACGGTATCCCGAGTGAAATTCAACGCTCGTTACGTTACTTGCTCGATTGAATCAATAAGGCAGCGATTCGAATCTCTGACTCGACAATCGATTGCCGCGGATAAACACCGATGGATTTTTACGTCTTCATCGAATTTTGCGGCTCATCGGATTTAAACGCCCACTAAAGCGATATCGAGAAGAATCCAGAGCGTAATCTAAAAAATTGCTGGTAGTTTCGTCGAGGGATGAAAGACAAAATCGCAACAAAACAAGGTCAGGAAATTTTTTTTCCTACCGTCAAGGCTCGCTATCTTTCTCTCGCTTCCTCTTCTTTCTCGCTCGGTGCAATATATACATAGTCATCGATTGGCCTAGCACTGCCAGATATAGGTGGAGGGATTGGCGAGCTTTAGTGGCCGAGAAAAGGAACAAAGGTTGCTCGACCTCGACTTCCCTTAAGTGCAGATTTTCGAATTTCAATTACAAAGGACGTATTCAGTGGATATACCCTCTGACGATAGCCCGGGATTTCTTTGCGCCGAAAAACAGATCTGAAAGTTATATATAGCTTTTATTGTGTTTCAAGCATGCAGATCTCTCTGAGTGTATTTACGGGCAGCGTGAATTTTAAGTCGAGTTCAAGATTTCACCGAGTTTTACAAGAGCGAGAAAATCTCCACTTTTTATCGGTCAAGAAGCACGTCGACATACGACCGATATTACCCATGGATAAGTATCCTCTCTTAAAAAATTTTCTCTCCTAATAAAGTGATGACCGGATGTTGCGATGTCTTAAAAACGCGAATGTGATTGGTTCGTGAATAGTATCCTCTCGAAGTGTATTAATAAAAAAAGTGTTCGGAAAATAAGAATTTCAAAGTATTTCCTCCTTCGATTAGAAAGTGCATATTTCATATTTCGAAGCGTTTGTCATTTTCCTTTCGTTATAATTGACGTCGGATTTCACTTGAATTTTTAATTGGGTTAAATAACGAATGCACGTTCATAATTTTGTTATCGAGCGGGGATAACAAGCGGCGAGTTTTTTTTTGCCCGCTTCTTCCGGTAATCAAGGCAGAATTTTACAGCAGCACAAATTCCCTGCAGTGAAACTAATTCGTACATCCTTCGAGATTTTTCGAAAGCAGCAGCATCGACCTGCGAGCACCGAGTCCCTGGATAAATATGCATGAGAAACATTTAGTTGAATATAGATAAGTAAGATAATCGGAAAAAATATTAGCATCCATTCGAATCACCGTACATGCAATTACTCCAGTTCTTCGGAAAGCACGTGTTATTATGCCTCTCGTGTGCTTCGAGATTCCATTCCTCGTCACTTTTGCCTTTTCTCCGTCAATTATTATACATTTCTTCGACTTTTTGGCTTCAAATCGATGGAATTATTTAAAAGTTTTTATTTTGGCACAAGAGCTTTTTTTAACAAACAGATTACTTTCGACTTTTTACAAATTGTTCAATAAAACAGTACGTTTACTTAGTGTTTTTTAGAATATTTTCAACTGAAATAAATAAATTGATGGAGTAATAAAAAATGAAAAGATAAATATTGACTGCTTTTTAAAAATTGTTCAATTTTTAAACGTTTAAAATTCTATTGTCAAATATGAACTACGAGTAAAATCTAAAAACAATAATAAAAAATGAAATTTTTACAATGCTAAATTTAACAACTGCTATAAGTTATAAGTTAAACAACAGTGTCATATTACTGCTCTACTTCTGGTATATATATATATGTACAAGTGTTGACGGAGCATTGAAATTAGGTATGTACGTATACTTTCCAAAATACTTAACTGTACAAGTTGTCGTGATTTATAGCGTGCTTCTACACGCTTTGCAAGCGGCTACAACGATGATTGTCCCAAATCACCTGCTGCCTTATTTTTTCCAGTTCCCATCCCAGAAACGTGTAAATAGGTAATTCTCTATTTAAACTGCATTTTTCGGTCTAAAGTATTGGTCGTTTAATCCAATTAGCCTAATTGTGCGACGAAAACTTTAAATTTTGATTTCTCGCTACGCCGGTATTTGACCTTTAATTAACATGCGTTCTCGTGTATCGATCGAAAGTTGTACATACATTCCCATCGGTTCAGGCGTATGTAAACAGTTTTACTTATTTAAGCTAGCCAATTTGTTTTCCCCTCTTTTTTTTTTAGTTTACACCATCAACTTTGTATTCTTCTCGCCCATATCTCCCTCCCCTCCACCTTCCAATTAAGTCGCTAGTATTTATAATTTCGATCACTCCATCGACTAGGTAGAAAAATCAATTAACGAGCCTTTTATTTCGCCGCCTTTTAATTAACTTTTCGCGTTCACGCACAAAAGTGCGAATGCGCTTTAATTACCGAGAGTTCGGGAAAAATCAATAAATTTACCGCGTCCGCGCGAGTAAACGAAAGTTTTTATTCGTTATAGCCACGCGTACCCACATGCACACACGACCATCGCGCGTCATACGAGTGTCCAGAGTCTACGCTCAAAATGCGACAGTCAAATAGGCGAGGAGGAGAGAGAGAAATAGAGAGATCGACATGCCCTTTATTTGCACATAGTAGGCCAGCATTTACAATAAATTATAAAAATATATAAAAAGTCTTTTGAGTATACACATAAGTGCTCGGTAAAGCACTATTATAGTACATTAATTAAGATACAAGTGCGGTAAAGTAGATTTTCGTATTGTGTGATGTTTACGCCCGAGCGAAGCGAGCTCACCGAAAATGTACCGTACGGTATTTTTTGCCACGACGCGTGGAAAGCTCGATTTTAAGCGCATGTATGTTTTGTTGAGCGTGCGGAAAAATGGGCTTTCCGTACGGAGTGGTGAAAACTAAATCACAGTCTTCAAGTCGTAAGGCCAAGTCTAGTGTCCAGTCGAACAATGTTTACAAAGAACATTATTGCTAATACGAGAAAGGGCCGTCACCAGGTCGTCGCAAAAAACGTATAAAAAAAGAATTGTACCCGCGCGCACCGAGTGTCCGCGAACCAGCCGGGTGATCAGCACATCACGCACGTAAGTGAACGTGCGCATGTGGGCGCGAGTTTTCCAGCGGCGGCAATTTACATTCTTAACTCCGAGAGAGAGCCAGTTTTCTACGGCAGGCTCTCGCGGAGAGCGGCTCCCCGTCTGCGGCTATCCGAGGGTGTTGATCGCGATCAATTGCACGTGTACGCGCACACAAGCACACATGGGCACACGGGAAGCGCGTGGAGCCGGCTAAACGAGAAAAATCCCGCGGGACGTGTGCCTCGTCCCGCAGGGGGATCGGCCCCACCTCGCCCTCCGTCGGGCTCGTCGGGCCTGGTATAGCCGTGGGCGCTGAGCGTCTCGGCAGACTGCTAACACCGGGGCTTCGACGCGCCGGCGACCAGCTGAGCGCGCGCCGAGGTGTACACGGGTACTCGCGGGACAGGTTGTCGCGAGAGCGATTTTCAAAGGTTACCTATATGCTGCTGTAGTGCGGCTTTGGAAATGGCAGTAGCCTGGCGCGCGTGTCTCGGCGCGGGGAGGGGACTGGGGAGGTTGTTGAACGGAGGAAGGAAGGAGCCTTTTTAAACCTCTCGAGCGCAGCGCGGCTTTTGCCGCTGCGGCTATAGGTTTTTGCGAAATTTATATTGCCGTTTAATTTGACGTTTTCCCGGAATGGCGCGCGAGGCGCTCTTAAACGAGGCCTGCGCCGCGCCAGAATGATAAACGGGCGGTGTATATACGGTTGGCGATGATTCCAGTAAGAATCGTGTATTAGCTGCGTTTTATCGACGGGGTAAAAAAGGAAAGTAGCTGCAGGCGCGTCGAGCCTGCGTAAACGTGGTGTATTAATTAAGTGGACGCGCGATGCTTCTTGTAGGGTTTCTTTTGAAAACTGCGCGATTGATTGCGGACGATATTGTTACTGCGAGCGATGTGAAAGAGGATTGATGCTGTGGATGAGGAGAGAATGTAGTTCGATCGATCCAATTTAATTTTTAATAAACCAGCAAAATCCACGCCGCTTCGCGGGGTTTAATTTTTTAGGTGGAAAGTTCACTTCCGAGATTTTATATTATTTGTTATATTCATAAGAAAATTAAAAAAACTTGATAATTATTTTATTACTAGAGAATTCGGTCCTCTAGAGATTCGCGACTATTTACCCTTATTGAAAGAAAAACAATTATTATGTTTTTTTTTCTCGAAAATTCAAAATCATTTCGAGATTTTCGAACAAAAGATCGAAATCTCGAACGCTCAATTTATATAAGGGAATCTATGAATGAAATTGAGCAAACGTAAAATTCTTTAATTATTCACGGAGACAAATTTTGCATTAAAAATGAATATAGTATTTACTAAAGCATGGATGAACTCGTATTCTGTATACCAGTTTTTTTTTTTTTATTTTTCGAGTTTGTCCGTGCTTTAGTAAAGACTATGGTAATTTTAAATGCAAACGTTTTTGCATATAGAAATTGAAATATTACAAAAAAAAAAATGCAACTACTTTTGAATTTTGGCACCATTTAACTGGAAATGTATCCTTTAAACAATCAAATCCCTTTTTAAAATAATTCACGCCATACTACCGTCGTTTTTTTAAGAGAGGATTGTGACATTAAGGTGTGAAGAAAAGTGATAGAATAGTTCGACGTCAGGTATTTTATTTTATTACATTAAGTTAATTTTAATGACTCGTTTTTATAATATTTTTAACATTATGAAAAAGGAAACCGTCAATCTTTTTGTCTGAATAAATTATCAATATTGTCGAAATAACAGGAGGATAAATAAAAATAATACTTTACGATCGTTATTTTGTCTGATTATATATTTTACATGTTGACCTAGCGGTAAAATAACGGTAGCTCATTATTTTATCAGAAACTATACTTTTTTGACAGCGGGTTGTTCGCGCATATAATTTATAGTACATTAGTACTATAAATTAGTGTCCTTTTTGTGCTCATTTTTACTCGACTTTCTTGTTCAATTAAGAGAGACGTTCTAAATAATAACCGTTTGAAATTCTATTTTCGAATTATACTTCTCTATATCTGCTATATTTCGTACACCGCATAAAAATCTATATCCCTAAATTTAAAAAAAAAGTTTGAAATACGCCAAAGAAAAACCCATTATCCATACAATGGGTATGCCTCATGTGTCTCCGTTATAGGATTTACTTTTGTTTTATTACTGACAAATAAATATACAAACAATTAAATAAATAAATCAAGTTGTTCGAAGGGCGCCCCACATATTTTCAGGTCTTATCTTATAAAAAGTCACTATGCACACGAAGCAACTGAAAATCATTAAAAATCAGTTGTTTTAATCGCAAATGAATAAAATCATCCATTAAAAAGAAAAAGAAGAAAAACGTCGCGATGTAATGCAATCGCGCATCCAAATTAACATCCAAAGTAAAGTCAATTAATACTCAATGCTAAAACTTTCCTCCCGAATCTATTTACCTATATCAAGCAGAGTGCCGCGCGGCCCCGTAGAATGCTAATTAAAAACGAATTAAAAACAGTTAGCGCGCGGAGACCCGGCCGAAAGTTAAATCCGAGTTTAATTCCGTCAGCCGCAGACCAGAATAAAAACTATAGTTTCCCCCAACTTATTCGCCGTCGCTCCAATGCGAAATTCTCCGGAATTGTATACGATCGGGGAGATAGATTCTCCCGATACACACACATACACATATATATACATACATCCGCTTTCGCGCTCAGCAAACACCGCACGGCGCCGCCGACGTTTCGCGGCCAGGCTTGAAACAACCCGTGAAGGGGCACACTACCTGCGGAGCGCACATATAGGCGCGCACGTGGCGCGCTGCACCTGCAGCCCGCCCCGAGCTAAACGCGCTCCTCTTCCTGGTTGCGCGCTGCAGGTATACCGCGCGCATCCCCTTTGTCGCGATGGGGCCGTGTTGTGGCCGGCCGCGGCCTTTACCTATCTCTTTTTGCCCGCGCCGCCGCGCACAAAGGGACCAGCGGATTTCAGGATATTAAAACACGCGGCGCGTTTGTCTTTGCGCCCCCTCCTCTGCTGCACGCACTGCACCTTTCGCCGTGTACACTTTTACGCCCGCCGCCCCTCCCAGCTGCAGGGTACCGCTATAAGAGCGCTGATTAGAATGGCGCGCTTGTTCCGCGAGCATTTATCCTCGGCGCCTATTTGCTCCTTTGCGAATCGTCGAGCGGCCGGCGCTATTCGTTTCGAGGACTGCCGGGTATCGAGAGCGCAGTTAGCTTAATAAAGGCCCGCGCGCGCGCCGCGATGAGAGTGGCTAAACCAATTTTCTGGGCGGGGACCGCGACGCTAGAGAGCCCCGGGATCTTTTGTACAGGATTCTCGACTTGAACGCTCGCCGATTCGATTGTCCGCCTCTATTTCCCTCTCTTTCTTTTTTTTTTAACGCGCGGTTTCCGCACCTTTTTTAGCTGCTTTTTGTATCGTAGGTGGGCGCGAGGTAATAGCACGGCGGCGGGATATGCTAACCAGTCGCCGATTGACAAATGTTTATACCACTGCGGTATAATCGATTTTTTCCCTTCGTTCACACTTTCAATAACACGAGTACGCAGTGCGCACCGAGCGTAATGATCTGAATAAATTTGTCGGGGGAAAAATTAATTTTGATTTAGAAGCGCCGAGCGCGCGCCTTTCACTGTCGATATTTCACGGCGGCGAGCGATTCGTATCGATGTTATCTTTTAAAAACAATTATGCAAATGGCCCGCGCAGTGGTGATTCACGCGCTCCACTGCAGCGTCGCCGAGGAAATTGTTTAGTTTTGAATCTATACACGCGCAAAACTTGGTCGAGGAATATTAAGTGCGCCCTTCGAAATTGATGACATTGCGAAATGCCGATGCTGATTAATTCGCCGTATTAATTCTAATTAAAAATGAAAATCTACACGTATCCTTTCGCGATTCATTTGCAGTCGACGCCGTATCCGCGCCTCGTTCGCTTCGCGCGGCGCTTTACCGCGGCGGCTACAAGAATCGTGCGGTGGCGCAATTTATTACGGCGCGGCCCGATAAACTGCATTTTCAAAGTCAATTAAAAAGCCGCGCGGAGATTTATGCAGAGCGGCGCGAAGAAAAATCTCCGAGCAACCTTGCGATAGGCGAGGGGAGAGGAGGGCCGCGGGAGCGTAAGAAAAGGAGCGATAATATACAGGAGAGGCAAAGCCAGCTGCAGCCGTAACACCGCGGCGCGTTATTATTTGTCGAGTTTTTCCGTTAACGGCTCCCTCTCTCTCTCGTCTCCATTCCTGCTTTATTACCCCAGTAAGCCAGCTCGTAAATCTCCCGCGCCCCGAAGAGTATAGGCTGTCGTCGCGTGGCTATCTTGCGTGACGGCGAATAGACAGCGAGCCGCTCGCGCACTTCCTCGCGATAATAATTCGAGACGCAATAAAAAACTAGACGCGGGAGCGATTGGCCGGAAACGCGGGATTTTCATGGGGCGGTGCCTCGGCCCTTTTTTCTATTTTTTTTTTTTTTTTTTTGCCGGGATCGTGATAGGAGAGCGTTGCGCAGCTCTTCTTTGACGGCGATATCGTCGAGTGGATTGGGCAGTGTAATGACTAGTTAGATCGTGAGAGATTCAATTTACAATTGAAAAATCTTTGAGTCTTGTCTGAATGGAAACGCGGAAATGGTTCTTAAACTGTAGAAATTCATGAACAGAAACTGAAGACTTTGAAGTAGTTTTTTAACTTTTTGAAATATTTATGTAAATAATTTTTAAAGCTACAACTCTTCAGCCCTAAATGATAATATTTATCCACAATTTAAACCCAGATTCATCGAAATTGACTCGTCAGGTAAGGCTTCAGCTATCACAAAAAAAAAAATTTAAAACAGTCATTACTAAAAAAAAAAAACGAGTTTAGAGACTTCTTTCTTGGTTTGAGCTATCATAGCATTTATAGCATTTAATTAAAAAGTTACTAATTTTATTATAATTTTATTTTTTAGGTACTTTAGTATAACCTAAGTATATAGTAGTTTTTAATTAATTTTTATTTATTTTATATATCTAACAATATTAATTAATGATTTTTTGCTATAAATATTACGTTTAGATCTGAAATATTGTATAAGTAAAATACGTAATATTATTTCAACATAATCTTATTATTTATTATGGTTCGATTAATCAAAGTAACAAAGTAAAAATACGTTCAATATATCGTAAGCTGAAAATTTATCGCCGTATAGCCGTACCTTATATTCTAAGTGTTATTGATAAACTACTTGGTCATCCGGCCTAATAGTTACTTAATCCTCGGGACTGTATTTCTGTAATATGTAAGTGTCATTTAAAAAGAAGTACCGATTTAATATTAACACATCCATCAATCATCGTATCGGAAGTGACATCTCCTTATCAATCACACAAACGAATATGAGAACAAAAAATACGAACCAGGAAATACCAGATGGGTGCCATTCTAAATTTTCTAAAAACCAGGCAATTAGTAATGACACTTTCCTTATTACAGAAGAGCCCCCTCCTCTCTTCCAAAAAAGAAAGAAAAATTACCTCGTCAAACGTCCACTTGACAAACGATATTCCCGAAGAAAACAATGCCTGCCACCCGCGTGGGAGGCTCTCCGCCAAAATCCCGAGCAACAAAGCCGGAGGAATTCGATTTCGTAATCATCCCTCGCGAGCGCGCCCCATAACTTGAAATTTTTCTCTCGTACATGAGGAACGAAGCAATTCGTTTCGCGGCGCGGCGCAGCGTCGGAAACTCATCCGCGAAAACGCTCGGCTGCCCCGGAGTACCAAACTTTTAATACCGCGAATAACGTAAAACTTTGCCATCTTTATTATCGTGCGCCTCCGCGAGTGGGTGGCTTGAAAAGGGGAGGATGGGGGACGGACGAGGCCGCACCGACCGCGTCGCCCGGTGGCATCCGGCTCGAATTTTCCCCGCATATATGTACAGCCGCGAAAAAAGGCACGGCTAGGAAGGCGCCCCGGCAATTTGTCGGGCACGAATCCTCCTGGGGGCCGGGCAAAATATATCGGAAACTTTTCGTTATAAGAAATTTTGCGCGGCGCCCGCAGTCGCGAGTTTAGTAGATGCCGCGCCGGCTACATCGCGCCCGCGCGCGGTTGGAGTTTCGAAACTCGAAATTCCTCCCTTCGCCCGCGTCTCTCTCCATTCCGACATTTTACATATTTGCGGACGAAAGTTCGCCAAACTAAGGCGCGCTGAGGATTCATCGGGATTCGCCGACAGTGGGAAGACGCCGCCGAGAGGTGAGGATATGCGGGTGCGCTCCTTTGCGATTAAGCGAACAAACGGATGGGAGGACTGTGCCGATGGCTGCTTTTGATCTGTTTCAGAGGAATCCGGAGATGTTCGGGCAATTCTGCGAGTGACTACTGAATCTCGCGCGTATGACCTGCGATAAATATTCAATGAATTGCAGTGAGCTCATTTTATTCCGATTTCGTGATCGTAAAAGTAAAGCAACCGGATTTTTAATAGAATTTACTGTTATTACTGCTATTTAATGAATATTCACTGAACACTCAGAGAACTATTAATATGTTTATTAAGTAGTTACTGTTACAGAATAGAGGACTTCCGGTACAACGATAAACGTTAAAATCGGAAGCACAGTAATTCTGTACAGTAATTGCAAAATAACAACATAGAATCCTTGTGGACTGTATGTAGCTGCAGTAATAATTTCTCGATTAAGAAACCGTAACAAAAACTACACGAAAACTTACACTTAAAGTTTGCTTGTACAAAAGATTGGATTATCAGACATGCACTACATGGAAACGATTGACTACATATTTCATGTAATGCTTTATGTGATTTAATTTTAGTACTTTACTGCTTGCCGTATCGAAAAATTCAAGTAACTGTATCACGTACGGCTTTAACTAAAACTGTTTTTAAAACAATCGATAAAATACGTGTTTAATTTCGCGTAATAATTTCCTGTTTTGCTATCCCAAAATTCGCTTCAACTTGATCTATATCTAGAACCGTCTCCGAAACCTAATACCGCTAAATGCAGTTACTTTGTATTTGCTGTGCAATTACTGAGTAGTGAGTGCTACCGTGTTTTTGATTGTAATGTTGTATGCAATACTAGATGTCGTCTCTATCCGTAAGAGAAATGATAATCTAAGCCGTGAAATATTAATTAAGCTCGGTACACAATGCATTGCGACTGAAGTGTTTCAATTAATAAAATCATAACTCTGATTGAGAAAGCCATCGATTTAATTAAACATTAAACTGTTTCTGTTTTCTATAACGTCGCTCGTATATTTAGGTACACCTTTTCGAATATGTATATTTGATCTGTACATATTTTCGTGCGAAAGGTTTATATCGAATTTAAGTCAAACAAATATCTGCGCGCGTCGTTATATTCATCGTGCCATGCAAAATTCAAAAGCTTTCTTGCCTCTATTTTAAAAATAAATAAAGTATTCATCTGGACTCCGCTAAATCGATCAGCGCTTTCAATCCCACATGCAGTATGAAAATGTCAAATTTTTTAAAAATGTACGTAATCCCGAGGTATATCCGCGACCCTCCGCGTCAGGAATCCCCTTAAGACACGCGCGGGCGGCGCCGAGCAAAGATAACCGTGTGGCAGGAGGGGAGAGGATATAACCTCGTGATTAGTGATTTGCAGGTGGCGCATGCACACCGCTCCACGGCCGGAGGTTCAAAATCCGGGCCCTCGTGACGTGGCGAGATTTCAGAATGTCGGCGAAGCGCGCGAGAAAAATTGCCGCGCAAAGGGCAGATAATCCGGTCGGCATTAGTATGGCGGATCCGCGATCCCGGCAAAGGATCCGGATTAAATCATTGCAAAAAAGGGAGAGAGAGAGAAAACCTGCCTCGCCGCGACAAACGTAGCGTGAAAGGGGAAACGGGGCGGCCCGCCGTGGGCGCGCAGTCTGATCACGTCGCGGCCACACCCGCATTCCATATTTTTCTAAAGGCTCTCAATTACCTTTGACAGATCGATCATACGGCGGCAAATAACGGCGATATATCTCGCTGCGGCCGTCTTTTGTTATTTCAACGCCATCGCTCGATAAATCGCCGGCGAGCGAGCGCGGGTGTACGCGCGCGCCGAGGGGCTGATCTGTATTGCGACCCGGTCGTATATATATTTGAAATTTGCTCTGCCGCGCGCCGAAGACGATTCGTATTTGCGAGGCTGCCGTCGTGCCTCGGCTGCTCAGTGGATTTGGACTCGGCCGTTGCCTCCCTTACCCCCGTCGAGTGCGCCGCTGGCTTCGGTCTCGAATACCGGAGAGTTAGGCGCCTCTGCTTCTTTCTCCGCGAAATTTAGAGAGCTAAAGTACTCGACGCTATTATATAGATCCTCGAATGGACTTATCGGATTCTGCGATAAACTGTAGGGCTGCTTCTGATAGACTGAAAATAAAGTTCCTTTCAATCTAAAACGTTGTCTTTTATATTTATTTTTTACTTTTGTTCGATACTTGCAAATAGGAGATACGATTTAAAATTTTATTTTATTTTACTTTATTATATTTTATTTCATTATTTAAGTGGGAAGTTATAAGGCTAATTAAAATGGCTGATCATTGCACGGAAGGAAAAGATAGATTACAATAATTTCTTGTAAAATTTACTGTAAATTTACTGTAAATTAAACTATAACTCTAATAAATTTTACAAGAAACTATATTACAATTTTATATTACAATCTGTGAAGACATTAATGTAATAAGGACAGATTGTAATATAAAATTGTAAGCTAGTTTCTTGTAAAATTGACTAGAGTTATACTTTAATTTACAATAAATTTTTCAAGAAATTATTGTAATTTTTCCACTTATGTCAGTGTAGGAGCACATTAAAATGGACTATTACAATTTTTAGTAGAAAATTTTTCTCGATTTTATTTTGACGATCAATGATGCCTCGTACATTAAAAAAGAATCATATCATTAAATAAATAGTATGAAAAATGACCTGCTAGCAGTAGCATGAATAAATACACACGGAGAAGATTTTCCCATTAAAAATTACTATAGTTTTACTTAAGGTGGTTGTCGTGTTACAATCACTTTCAAAAGAATATATTTATTCTTAATTACCGCTATAACACTTTTA
>JAWWEN010039578.1:0-13394 GCA_035582955.1 Sycophila texana
CGAGGTATTCCTTTGGATTTAGCAATATTATAAGTTAACTTGTATGAACATTATTTGTAAGTTATGGGACGTAACAAGTTTCTAAATGTTATTATATTTTCCAAGACAAGAGCTGTGTCAATTTAAATTACCGCCTTGTTTTTAAATTCTCTAAAGGCGCCTTTACAATCACTGTTCTTTGCGTTACTCAAATAAGGTATGCTTTCATGAGCAGTTTAAGAATCGATATACATTTTACTAAACTTTTTCGATATATCGTTTATCTCGATAAAGCCCAGATTGGCGGGTTTTTTAAATTCTTCGTATACTAGAGAATTCAGCGCCTTAGAGGTTCGCATCTATTTAATTAACCTTTGACAGAAAAACTATTGAAATTTAGTTTTTTTTTTCTTGAAAATCAAAATCACTTCGAGATTTTCGAACGTACCATCGAAATCTCGAACGTTCAATTTAATTTTTCCACAGATTAATATTTTTTTCTTTTTAAAAACTTTGATTAATTTGAAAGTTACGTGCACTTTGGTTTAGAGGAATAAAGGAAGAAAATAGAAAACGCATATTTTAGTAATAAATTTACCATGTAAAAAATAAAAAATGTAGTTTTTTTGATTAAATCTTAGTTTATTTAGAAATATACTACCAGTATGACGATGACAATAACAATAGCTGCTTACAGTATAATAACAGATGATTGTAATGAGGATAAAATACATAAATGCATCGTAAAAAGTCCTATATACAAGTATAACCAAAATTTGTCAATGATTTATTTACATGTCGCCGTTTATTCGATCATCGTTTTCACCAATTACTTTTCATTAATTAGTAATAAAACATCTTTTTTCGAATCAAACATGATACAAACTTATGCTCGCATTATTTTTTACAATCACATATACATTACATGTAATTACAAGACAGTACAATTGTCAATGATTGTAAGAAAAATAACGTGAACTCATTCGAATAGCCTTACCGGGTTAAAAAAGATCGCTCGTTTATCAGTAAGGACGATACAGATTTTTGCGCATATATATATAGAATATAACAATTGAGGCGTAAACAAATAATTTAATGATATGCATAAATAGTTAAAATATCATCATGCAAAAGATGCATACCTTCACAATATTACCAACTGAAATCCTCTTGGCCTCCTTCGAAATAAAGTCTCTGCACTCTAGTCAAATGTGTACATTTTACTTCCCATATACAAACAGAAATTTTTATTTACCTTATACATCGACATTTAAAGCAACCTTTTAATTAAAACCAAAAGAAAAAGGAAACAAGTCTATCCCCACTTGTTTGAACGATTATCCACATGAATAAATATGATAAACAAAGTCAGTACGAATGCATTTGCAAGTAGTGTAAAGTCTAAGCTCATAACAGATACAAAACTAGAATCTAAAATTTTATTTCGAAGCACACCAGTTGCACTAAATTAATAACTGGACAGTATCAAACCAACTCTCTACACTCCTCGAGCCGATCGCCGATCCGTCCGCAGCGACAGATCCGCGTACCGCGCGAGCGACGAAATCGAGTTTATCGAAATTCAGTTCATGGACGAAAAATCGCCGTCATCACCTCTCCTTTTCCTTGGCCAAGCTGACCACCCCGAGGTCCTCCTCGGGTATGAGGGGGATGTACCTGGTCCTGGGGTCGTTTTTCCTCTCGTACACGTAGGGGAAGACGATGGACCTGAGCTGCGGAGTCGCGGACTCCTCGGGCTTCGGTTCGGCGGGGGTGTCTTCCGTAGTCGTCGTCGTGGCTTCAGCCAGTGGGATGAATTTACGCGAGTCAGATGTGGAGTTCGACGAGGAGGCCAGCGGCACCCAGTCGTCGATCTTCGTTTCTGGAATCGGTGCTTCCGTTTCGTTTGGACGTGGAGACCAGCCTGAACCGCCTTCGATCAGCCATTCACCTGTTGATCACGAGAGGACTGTTTTTAGTTGTTATCCTTATTATTTTTTGAGAATTAGAGATTTTATTTTATTTTATTTTAAATTTTTCACGGGCTAAAGCCCTTTTACAATGTACAAAATCATAATAGGTAACTACATAAATTATTCTAATTATGCGCAAATACCACCCCTTTTAAACGAGATTTAAAATTGCAAATTTTATTAATAGATTTAATAGAGATTCGTATTTTTTTTTATTATTAACAATATTAAAAAACAATGAAAAGAGAGGATTTTTACCTTCTAGGGCCTTCTCCTTCCTCTCGTTACCGGACTGAAGTGGCTTGACGGCGACGGGTACCCATTCCTCTTGGTTCGGCGAAATGGCGAGGACCCGCTGATTCCGCTCGACCTTCATGACGACACTGGTCTCAGTGACGGTTCGAAGTGTCGACGTCGATGTCGAAGTCGTCGGGGTTGACGTTAACACTTCCTCTTCGAATTCGATGTAGTACTTAGTGCGACTATCGTTGCTATCGCCGATGCGCTTGGGCTCGCTTGACTCATCCTTCTCTCGTGCACCGAACAGATTGCCTGGAATTTGTTTAAATTTTGAATTATTAACTTTGTTCATTATTTTTCGAGTTAATTAAATCCACTTTTTAAGTGCTTGAAGAAAAATGAAAATATAATTGAGAATGGGCGAAATAAGCAATGTCTGACTAGACTCGTCTGTTTCTACTGAATGTCTTTCCCAATTCAGTGTTCAATATTTCTTTGAGCGTCATGGATTCATGAACTAATTTGCATATTTAATTGATTCAAACGGTCATTCTATTAATTAAATTGAGAATGGGCGAAATAATCAATGTCTGACTAAACTCGTCTGTTTCTACCGAATGTCTTACCCAATTCAGTGTTTAATATTTATTTGAGCGTCATGGATTCATGAACTAATTTGCATATTTAATTCATTCAATCGGTCATTCTATTAATTAAATTGAGAATGGGCGAAATAATCAATGTCTGGCCAGGCCCGTCTGTTTCCACTGAATGTCTTACCCAATTCAGTGTTTAATATTTCTTTGTTTGAGCGTCATAAATTCATGAACTAATTTGCATATTTAATTGATTCAATCGGTCATTTTATTAATTAAATTGAAATATGCCAATAATCATATACTCATAATGCGACCGATTTTTATTACACTGAGAGAAAAATGTTGTAATTAAATATATTATGTTTACTTCAATAGTACTTGTAAAATATTTCTTCGAATGAAGTAATTATTTTTTTAAAACTACTAAACTTATTTATAATTTATAATATATAATATATAATATAAATAATAATTCACTTAAGTTTCAAAGAAATATTTATCTTAAAATTACCAAAATTTTTTTCAGTGCAGTAGGACAGTTTACATTAGGCTAATTTTCTTTTACTTATTGTCCCATTCTTAAATCTTTTCGCACTGCAGAATAAAAAATTGTGGCCTAATAAGTAAACTCACCCAAGGGCGGGAAGTACTTGGGCCGCTCAGTCCTACCGCCGCCGATGAAGCTGGGAGTGTACTGCGAAATGAGTGGCAGCAAAGTCTGCCGAGCATAACGCTCAGCCTGGGCAAGTATACCAGCCAGTCGCTCCGGGAGGAATTGGACGGTGAAGCCACGCGAGCTCGGCGCCTCCTCCAGCACCTCGTGCTTGCGCTCCTCCGACTGTTGCTGTTGCTGCTGTTGCTGTTGCTGTTGCTGTTGCTGTTGCTGCTGTTCGTGGCGAGTGGCACGCGGCCGCAGCACCGGCTCCGTGATTTCCGGCAGGCGCAAAGCTCGGCCCGTTTCCTTCTTCGTCGTCGGGGCGCGGCTCGTTTCCTCCGCGGCCGACGACTGCGACGAGTCGCTGCGGTCCAGGGACAGGCTCGTGCCGGAGAAGCCCCGACCGCGCTCCGCGTATTCCGTGCTGTCCAGCGAGTTCGACGAGGCGTCGTTCGTCAACTCCGAGATCGGCCAGCTCGATACCAGCTACGAAAGATTTTAATGCGTGAGATGGGTTATTTTATTTTTAGCGGATGGAAAGTGTACTATTTGCGAGAGCTTTCTTAAATTTTAGGAAATTCTCTTAGAACTTAAAGGAAATTCTCCTTTTTTGCATATCAGGTGTTTCTTTTACAAAAATAGGAAAATTTTCTAAACGCAAAAGGAGAATTAAACTCCTAAAGAAAAAGGAAAATTCTCCTTTTGCGGCTTTTATGTGTTGAATTTACTTTCAGGAGGATTTCATATTTTTGTAGGAGAAACATCTGATATGATGCAGGAGAAAAGGAGAATTTCCTTTAAGTTTTAAGAGAATTTCCTGAAATTTAAGAAAGCTCTCCTAAATTTTTCATAAGTGTAATTTGTTCATCTTATTTATTAATTATTCAATCTATCGTAGGCTTATTAAATTAGTAAAATGTAAGTCATAAACGAGGTAATAGAATGGTATTTAATAAATGAAGACTATAGTGTAATATAACGAATGCGTTAATAATTAATTTACAAGTGTCTGATTGTATATACAACAAAAATAAAATAACTTTTTTTTTATAAAATATATATTTTTACAGTGCATAACCGAATTAATTAATTTATTTCAAAATTACTTATTAGAACGTTGAACGTTTCTATTTGAAATATTTATAAGACTTTAATCCCGTTTTGGTAACAAGAACAAAGGATGATATATCAGCAAATTTTCTACCTAGAACAACGAACGACTAAAATACACACAAGACTCCACGAACAAAGCAATTAAATAGATTGCACTATTTAAATTATCGAATACCAAGTACACTATTGATTATTTTTATCACTTGCTAATAGATAAAAAGTCGCCGACTTATGCTGCTATAATACCGAGTGTATGCATAGTTCACATACTTCACAAATATCCACATTAACTTGTAATTTTTGATTAATTAAGAATTCACACAAACCTGGTAATTCTTTTGGATATTTGAATTGTCAGGATACTCTTTCGCGACCGTAAGCTTCGCCTCGTGCTCCTTGGCGATCTTCAAATTTTCCTCCTTCGTGAATGGGCCCAGACCTTTCTGTGGCACCTCGTTGCTGAAACTGTCTTTGCCTATGTGGAGCAGGAAAATCGTGATTCAGTAAACTTTTATCGACGTAACTTCTCTTTTCGATTTTATACGTTCAGACTGAATGAATTTATACGTTTTCACTAACTACGATGCTCATTTAATATTTATTACAGACTATGCGAGGTATGTATTTTTTTTTACAAATTATTCCGATCTACACTCTCTAAATCAGAAAGCGTCAAATTCGCTGTTTTGAATGGAAAGTGAACTACTTTTGCTATCAGCGTTTATACGACATGTATTTATAAATCGCTCGAATCGAATGATTCTCGTTACAGTTTTACCGAAAATACTATTTTCTCCTTTCTCCTCTCGATTTAAATACGAAGAATCCGCCTGGTGGAATAAATTTTACCAGAAAAAAAACGAGTAGTTACGTACGTTTTCTTTTTAACGATTTGCCGAAAATAGTCACATATGTAACTTTTTCCTTATGCTGTCCTCATTAAAAAATAATTTATCAAATGGATCGTTAATACTCGACTTTTCGATTGAATAAACGCGTTAAACAAATAAAAACCAACCGCTGCTTCTGTCGTAGTTCTGGTCCTTGGTGAACGGCCCAATGCCGATCACCGGCTTGGGCGGCTCTTCCGGAGTCGGGAATTCCTCGTGAGGTGGTTCTGTTGGGCGACTGCTGGTGGTGGTCGTTTCCTCGACCTCCGGTGGTACGTTGCACTCGCCTGGATAAAGTGGCAGGTACACTGGCCTGCCCGACTCGAGGATGAGGCCGCGTTTGCACATGGAGAAGGTCACCCCGTAGCTGTCCACCACCGACACCTTGTCCACCGACCATGACACCAGCCCCGATGAGATCCATCCACTGTACGCCGTGTACTTTATCTGAGGATTGAGATTTCTTTTTAGATATTGAAAAGAAAAATTGAATAGTTTAATTACATTTTAATTATTATAATTGTTATAATTATTATCTAGTAACTTAGGTTTATATTTAGATTTGGATTTCGATGTGTAAAATTACTTTGTAAGGACATTTTAGTCCATCCAAGTAATAAATAAATAAATAAATAAATAAATTAATTAATAAGAATATATAAAATATTTAGGTCTATGACGTTCAATTGACTATAGGAGCAGAATTAATGGCTCTGTTATTTTTATTGGTAGTATGTCTTATTGAAAATTTTTAATTAAAAAAAAAATAAATAAATAAATAAATATCAGAGCAAAGTACACTTACTTCTATGGCATCGATATTAGTGAGGGCGGGATGTGGCACGACGATTTTCTGTAGGGTCGCGCCGACAAGCAGCTCCTCGTCGTCCTTCTTCGTCATCGTGAAGGTTTCGTTGTACGCAGTGTCCGCTACCAGGGTCAACTGGAGCCTACCGTAACTCTTCACTGGTCTCTCATGTTTACTGTTGTACACCTTCACCTGTTTGCAGGACATTAAAATTAATTAATAATCAAAAATTTCACTTTTACATTGATTGCCACGTGGCTTTCTCAAATAAAATGTATGGTTATCATTCATTTTTAATATTTTTAATGATTCTTTATAATCAGTTTTACTCCATTAATCGTGCTACAAAAAAAAAGTATACATACATACGTATATTTTTATTTTTATTAATATTTGGTTAAGGAAAAAGAATTGTTATCGGTCTAACAGGAACCATTATATATAATGAGCATATTATAATTTTCATTTACTGTAATTTTATGTTATGTACTTTAAGCTTAAGATAAATATTACTTTAAGCCGTTTGAAATGTTTAAACAGGAGAAAATTAAATTCATTACCTGATACTGATGAGCGCAGAATGGCTCTTCGTCCCTGGTGACCAGGTAGAGCTGGCCGCGGGCGGGATGCTTGTCACTGTAGAAGCCCATGGCGCCGCAGGGAACGTCGGGCTTCGATCCGCAGGGGAAACACTCGCCTCTCAGTAGGCCCTCGTAGCCGCCCTCGCAGGGGAACGCTGGGAAACGGCACTTCGGGCTTATCGAGTCCGTGAACAGCTTATACGCCCGACGATGGTTGCACAGAGAGCGACCCTCCACTGGACTCGCTGTTTAAAATTTGATCGTTACTATTTTTTATATTATTTTTTATTATTATTATTATTATTTTTTTTTTTGATGATAAACAATTATTCTAGTTTTGCTGTTAATTAAGTTATTAACTTCAATGTCACTCTTATTTTTCTTTTTAAATGATAAAAATTGTTCGTAAGGTACTGTAATTTTCAAAATTTCAGCAGTAAAATTTTTTTTTCGTACAGATTTTTCACTTGTTTGAAAATGAGATCGATGGTTCTTAATGTAATTATCATGAGTCTCAAACGGAGTCCCCATTTCAATATACGTTTTATGCAAAAAAGATTATGATGGCTAAAAATTCTTATCGATAAAACTAAAAATCGTGTATAATTTTAAATTTAAAAATTTCAGATTTATTTGTATAACAATATTGGTTTTTCGTATATACCTTTGTTAAACTTGATAAATATGAATATATGAAAATAGGAAGTGTTAAATAAGATAATTATTTTTTTTAAATAAGTCAATATATTGTCTTGCTATATATAATTCGTAGGTATTTAATTTTTTTTATTTTTAATACGTGATATAATATATTTATAAACCTTAATAGGTTTTTACAATCATACAGCCATGCAAACTTCAAATAAGACAAGTGACATTGTTAGGCAGTGCAGGAAGTCCAATCGCCAAAACATCTGGATTTTGAATGAAATCAACGTACAAGCAACAGTAGGTAACTCCTCGGCCTAAAGCCTCAAATTGTGGATACTGCTCTCGACACGGTAAATGCTCGGGGCAAATTTTGTAATCGTTCGGTAAGTTTGCAGATTCTAAGAAGGGGTTATGGGCAGTAACGAAAACAATAGCTTGGTTGGTCGATGGACAGTAGACTAATTTATAGAAAATTTTGGGCACCACGAGTACCGGGGCTCCTGTCAAGGTATTGTTTGCCAAGGAAACCGTTCGATTTTCAGTTGGCGAGTAGTACAATGATAAATCGTAAAGGACTCCAGTCCAGACATCGAGATCACCGATATCCGAGGCAAAATCTCGTATACTATTGTCTCAACCAGTTTCCAATTGCCATTGTTTATGATTTGGTACATTGGCTGCACGTTGAGGTAGTGGAACGTACTATATTGTTGAGCAGTGTACAAAAAGTCTGCATTAGCAGCTAGATGTCCTCTTGCGAAAAAGATACTTCCTATTAAAGAATTAGTTGATTGTTACTAGACTCCCTTGTGGGAAAATTAAAAGGATAACTTTCATTCTGCTCTTAAATTTTCTTTCTTTTTTAATAAGTAAATAAAAAATACGTAAATTTAAATCAGTATTAATTCTTACGGAAAAGTTCCTTGTAAAGTACGTAGAGAAATTTTACAGAGAATTTGTAAAGAATTTGTAGAGATTTTTTCACAAATACTGCAGAAAATTTTTCTGTCGATTTTCTGTAGAATTCACACAAACTCTGCATTGAGAAAAAAAATTTGCAGATCAAACTAAAAAGTTGAATCCTCCTTACAAAATTATTTGAATGATTTAACTAAATATTTAATATTATTTGGATTTACAATATTTTTTCACTGTGCTTAAAATGTTTGCATAATTTTTTTCATAAGGATTGTAATTATTATCCCACCTGTGGCCGCTAAATATTTGTCTCCTAAAGTTGTATTTCGCCCAAAAATATTTAGTATATGGCCCCGTTGTGCTCGTCTCGTGTAAGCTGCAACAGGTACTTCATCGAAGTAGCCATTTGAACCTACTTTAAATCCTGGTCTGCGTCCGTCCACTTGTCTGAATTTTATAGCATTTGGAATAAGCGAATGAGCCCAGTACGTCCTTCCTGTTTTGCCGTTGAAGCAAAGATCAATAGTAGGAACGAATTGACCAATCGACGTATTGAAGCCAATTTCAATCAAACGGCTATTATTTGTACATGTTCTATTCTCTCTGGTGGAAGAAACCGGATCTTTATCGCAAGTAACGTTCCTAAACTCGTGGACGTCGGTAGGAGCTTGAAATTTGGAGCCACTGCTGCAAGTGAGTGTTATGGCACTTGCATTAGTGTTCGTACCCGAAACATCTACATTTGTTTGAGGACAGTATGCTTCTTGTTTTTGGTTGCTGGCGAAATTCAGTACACTATTATTTTTATCGGGATACACGAAGCTTCCGTTAGTTATGAGCAAAGTTGAATTGACGCCAAAATCATCTTTTATTGAGAGGCTGCACTGTGCCACTAAAATAATGTACGCCTTTTTTTCGGTTTAACAGAATTAGAATTGTTTTAAAGTTTCGTTGATACTTACGCGCGCCGATGGCGCAGAAATTAAAGATCAAAACGAAAAAATAAAGGATTTTCATTGCGACTGTTCGAATTTTGAACTCGAAGTGCGACGAAAATCTGAGTATTTTAACAAGCTTTTAACGTCGCTTGATATTCAACAAAAGAAATATGTTCTTTTTATTTTCCCGCTTGTTTTATTTTTTTTCTATGTTTTATCAGTGGGGGTTTTATTGCGCCTCGTAAATATTATGAAAAACGAAAGAAAAATTGGTAAATTTCGTGACTTAGCTTGAGGTAGCAATCATCTACTGTTAAAACATTATCAGTTTGTACGTGCAGCAGCCAAATTTGTTGATTTGGATCGCACTAAGATTATTCTAGCAAACAATCTGATTAAACGCAATACTTTTTTCCAGAAAAATTTAATGTTAAATGCACTAAGAGAGAATTCAAATAATAAATTGAATTCAAATAATTTTTTTAACGGTTCAGAATTCAGTAAATTATTTGTCTGACTGTAAATCTGAGAAATTTTACCAAATGGTTTAGTAATTTTTAGTAGAATATTAAGCTTTATTTCATGGAAAATAAATGAATAAGCCTAAATATTAGTCTGTACCGTATTATTTACTAAAATTTATTAAACTTTTGGTAAAAATTACTAAATATGTATTTAATGGATCATTATTCCACAATTTACCTTTTGTTGTTATTAAAGTAAACTAGATCTTTTCGTCTGTTATTGCAACTTCGTACTTAAATATTATCTTGAATAAATAGTTCTACCTCAGAGAAAAACAATTTCTAGCCTGATCAATGAATATTGAACATTTTATGCCCAGCATATGTATATATACTCCTGCTGCATTGTCTTCTGCAAAGTCATCCTCTTCTGAAATCCTTCCATTTCCTCGTAAAAAAAAATTTCTACAATTTATTTATTGATAACGCCTAAGTATTAACCGCGTCAATTTACAGATCGCCGAGACATTCGCCAGTAAAGTAACTCAATAAAATCTTTTTATCTTATCCTCCGCTGTCTCCAGCATCGCCATTGGCTCACGATAGGAAATAAACGGTGTGATAGCGTGGCATGACTAGTCCTAATTCCGGTGGACAGGAGATCGGCTTATTAACATCGAATTACTGAGCCGGCGATCGCGCAGGTATACGCAACGAAGCGCCTTTTAGAAATCGAAATCCGCGCCGAAATAAAGGAGGGGGATTCCCCGGGAGACGACGGCGCTAAGCGAGTCGTTTCACCGAAGTACGACCCACTTCGCGGTGTGGGAGGCGCGCGAGTGAAAAGACGACGCGCGGCTTTCTAATCGAGCGCCCGACACATATCGATCTTCCGAGCGGCCGAGCGAGAAAGTGACACCGGGAACCGCGAGCGCGAGCTGATCGATCGACGCTAAGTCCCCCACTACTCCTCCTACGGAGTGGCAGCTGCCACGATTTTTCGCGGCGATGAGAGGAGCTAATTACACTTCTTCTGTTGGGTTCTTATGAAGACCTTTTCATTTTTCTTTTTTGATTTGTTTTTTATTGGTTCGTTGGTAGCCGAAGGATCGTTAAGTAATAAATATATATCTTTTTTTTTTAAAGGAGGAAGATGTGATTTTTTATTTGTTGTAATTTCCACGGAACGAAGAGCCCTTGTAACGATTTGTTATGAATGTCGTTTTGTGATACTCTATCGAGTTACTTTTAACTCTTCTATTTTTTTTCTTTTAATTTATATGTTTTTTTTTATGAATTTTTAATGATACACTCATTGTAAAAATGTTATTGTAATAAATTTAGTTTAGTTTGAAGTATTAATATTTTATTAGGGGCGTACTATATTATATAAACATTAAATAAAAAAATTTACAAACGAGTCTAATAAATATTGACGTTAATCAAAATTGGAGATAATTCAATGCGATGGCTATAATATAAAGTTTTTATATGTTAATGCGTAGCATAACTTTCTTCGAGTGTTCACAGAGTGGACGTGGACATGACGTACGCGTTGAAACTTTACGACCTCTCCTTCTCTATTTTTCGTCATAATTTTATTATACACCAAGCGTCTTAAAGTTTCGAATCTTTTTTAAAAACCTCAAAACCTGTCAAACCACCATATCTTAGTCTTAATTAATTTAAGGAAACTGCAGTGAATATATATTGATTTTCAAATTTGAAAATCAAACGGCGTTTAAAGATGCACTTTTTTTTTAAACCTGTTTAGCAGTTGTATATTAGTCATTTGTTACCCATAAAAAGAGCTAAATTCTTACCTTCCTCTTGTGAATTAGACTTGAATTCAATTTTTGCGCTCCGATTTAAACAATACACCGAGAAAAATAGTACACCTACGAAAATTGATATACTATAAATTCTTGGACATCGAGGTAAGATTTCAAATATGAAAAATAATTCCATGAATTTTAGAAAAACTATAAATATAATTGTAAAAGTTAGCATAACTATATATAGCAAATTTTACAAAATCATTTGTAAAATTTCCAATAATTACAGTAATATTTCTCGTGTCTCCATTATGTTCTCCACCTCAAACAATTTGTAGTAAATTTACCTATACCTATTTTTTTCGGTGCATCATCATTCAGACAACAAATTTGACTCGAACAACAATAATACGTACATAATCCACATTACTTGGTATATATTTTTTTTAACATCCATAAATGAAACTATTATACTCACACCAAATGATATCACTGACGGCACCGACGAACAAGTTGGAGCAGCCGGACTGCATGCGACCGCCATTTGGGTAGAAGTCAACGTCGCCCATAGGCTGCCAAGAGCCGAGGCCTCCGAGGATCAGCTGCTCGCCGTTGCTGTGGATCACGTCGACGTACTGGGCATCCGTCTCGTCAAGGCGGGCGCGAGGATCCTGCGCCTCGAACAACGGACCCGCCGGATCCAATCCTGCCAAATGACATGATTTTTTATTTTTTGTTGTTGACTTTTTTACTCGTTATTTTTTATTTTTAAGATACGATTTTATACTATACTTTAAAGTTCACGGTTAAACATTCTGTATTTTTTTGTGTATTTTGATATGAAATTACACAAAATATTTGTTTAATGTACGCTCTTTTTTTTTAACACAAAGGATATGTTTAAAATACGTTTTTTGCAGTTAAAATAAAACAATATTTATGTAGTGTAGTATTATAATTAATTTACAAATGTTACTACATTGTTCAATCATAAAGACAAAAATAATAATTTTTTTCAGTGTATAGAGATATTTTTAAGCTGCTTGATCTTGTTCTAAATATAGCTGTTATACGAGATTTCTTGTATTTTTTAAAATTCATACATAATTGTTTGTTTTAACTTAATTTGAAAGAATCAATTTAATTTAATCAGGAATTTGTATAATTTTTAGGCCATCAGTGAAGGTTTGAATCAATGTATGAATCACTAATTATTAGGCCACATGGACTGTAAGTGAATAAACCAAAGGTACATACATTCGATTAATCTCGAGAGATATATATTTACTACTGGCATAATGATGACTGAGAATTTGAAAATAAATAGGCAACATTTTTTAACACACTTTGGAAGTGTTGATTCTTAAAAAAAAGTGCATTAAATCTTGAAAGTTTCTAAATGAAAGTCAAGCTAAATACAGTTGCAAGGTTCACGAGATGACCCAAGGGTTTACGTACGCGTAGATAAATTCCGAGTATGGTCAGACCGAGCACTTTATGGCCGCTCAACTGCATCTTAGATGTTATTGCGTGAACTTTGGCCGTGTTTTCCTCAACTTTCCCTACTTCTATGAAGGTCAATATAGTTGTTTTCAAATTGAAATGTGTCTTGACTAGATTCTTTTATTTATATATCTCTTTCTTTATTTTTAAAACACGTGAACTTTTATTTTTACACCTACGTATTACAATATATTTCTGCTATACTATTTCTTCAAGTAATAGTATTTGAAGCGAGGGGCTATTCACATTCTGAAAGAGTGGCGCCATGATTACAAAATGTAGTCGATTACATGTCATTTTGTCTTCG
>JAWWEN010039589.1:0-13394 GCA_035582955.1 Sycophila texana
TTAGACATTAAAAAAAGACGTTTCTTCGTTTTTTAAAAAACGTCTTAATGACGTCTTTATAACGTTTTGTGCTAGCAAAATGAGCAAAATGCATTGAGAATATTCATGAGATATATAATAACAGGAAATAATAATTCATTATTTGTTATATACAAATGAATTAGATGAATTCATTGAACGCACAGAAACGTCTTCAACAGAACTCCTACAACAAAGGGCCCACTGTTTCCATACCATATAATATCCCCGTCACAGCAACCCGCCTCTAAATGCTTTTACGACACGCACATAAAATACGTACGGTAATTCCCTTGTCTCCTTCCAAATAAGACCATAAAACCTTTTTTAAATTCCTCCCTCCCTAAACTGACCCGTCCCCCCTTGTAAACGCTCAGGTCGCGTCATAATAACCATCGTTCAAAAAATATCCCGCCCACTGACAAAGTACGTACTGCACATGCGCAGTCCGCACCTTACCATATACATACAATACACGCATTACACCTACAAAGCCGTATATTACACTACATTATATATTATACACAATATACACAATAAATCCTGACGTCACAGCCTCGCTCAAGCCGCCGAATTCAAAGAAAGCGCTCCGCAATTGAATACCTACGCTGCCAATAAAAAGCTGCATCAGCTGAGCCGCTGGGTAGGCGGAGCACTCGCGCAGGCGCACCACCAGCCGAGCACGACGAGAGCTGCGACCGCGGGGCGCACACACAGCACAGGCAACATGGCCGCCGCGAGGGACGACGGATCCAGAAGGAGCTCAAGCAGTTCGCTGTCCGCGTCGCGAGCGTGACGACGAGTGCCGGGTGACGAGTCGAGCCGAGCTGGTCCCATGCACGCTCTGATGCGCCCGAGTGCCGAGACGCCACCGACGAGGACGAAGACGATCCCCTTGGCCGAGCCACCGCGCCACCAGGTAATGCGTAATTTAACCTTGGCTTCCTTCTTTTTCTCTCTGTCTCTGCGCCTTCTTCTCTTTTTCTCTTTCGAAATTTCTTTCGAACGTGCACGTGCGCTATGGGCCCCTCCCGTGCGCACGTGCCGCGTATCACGGAGCAACGACGAGGACGTCTGCGACGAGGCTACGACGGGATCCGGACCTCCCAAGGCCAAGCCCCCTCTGTTTTGCGCGTTTATATACATCGTAGAAAGAGATCTAGACTGGCTTCACTTCCTTCGCCGCGCGCACGGTCTGCCCTGCATGACTTTCGCGCTTTGTTTTCCATATCCGCGTTGTCCGTAGCTCGACGATGTATACTTTTATAGGTTCGATTCGTGCTACGGTGCTGTGATTTGAGATAAGATACAAAAAAAATGCGGAGCAGTCGATGAGACTTTTGATTATGTGCTATTTGTTTTCTTTTTTTTAAACTTGGGTTTCTGGAGCAATGATTCTGTTTGCAATCCGAGGAGTGTAATTATTTGATTCGATGCAATTCAGTGATAAGCATCGATTAATGTTATATGAAGCTTTCTTTGCTTATTCCTTGTCGTTATGCAATTTATAATATGTAACTTTTAGAGGTTCTGTAGACACAATGGTAGACACTCGTCGTTGCAACAATCTAGTTCTTTAAATTTTTATATTTTCTTCCATAAATATTCAGTGTAAATGTTGTGCCTATTATGAGGAGGACGAGGAATGGCTAGCGACGTATCCAGTGGTTGCACCGAAGTCAATGAACTTTTCGATGATGAAAAAGAGGAGGGTGAAATTTCTCTTGAAGATGTCAGCTCCTCGGAAGAGGGGCAACTGTATAAATATCCACCAAGAGCATCTCGAGGACAATGCCCGCATTGCCTATCAACGCAACACTGTGCTACATGGTGCAGAAGTTTGACAGTTAATAAGATTAATAATGTTAAGAGAGGTGAGTGCCACAAAATTGATAATATTCTAAAACAAGTTTTATGATTTACTTCTTTTTATTTCCTACATGATCAAGAAAGATTTAGAGGTTGTTAATATTTTCTTGCAAGCAGTTGCAACACCTTTGTGTCGGCAGTTTAATAATTCTGCAACAACAGCATTTGTAATAGAATCCACTTGGGTTCACTCACTTGTAGCTTGATAATCATAAATTTTTTAAGAGCACAGACAAAAAAAATTTTGAAAGAATTCAGATTAATTAGTTGTTACGTAATAAAACAGAAAAATACTTCAAAAAAATTTTTTAAAAATCAAAACTTATTATTGCATGAATAATTCAGTATAGTTTATTTAACTGTAATAAATTTTTATTACAATCACTTGACTACTCTATTCTCAATATTTTTGCTATAAAGTATCAAATTAGGTTTAACAAAATCAAATTTTTTCTGTATTGTTTCTATTTTAAGATGGAGGAGTGCAGGGTAAAGAGAACCGCGGAAACCGACACTATGATAAGGAACCAGCAGGAGTATCAAATATCCACGGCAAGCATGCTGGTCTCTACAGCACCCTGCAGGAGAAAAACGATGAAGGTCAAATTGATCTTGTACCAATATCGAGTGACAGCGATATGGAACTTGTGGGCCTGGAGTCTACAAAGAAGGAGAAGAAGCATCGTAAATTGCACAAAAAGCGTCGGAAAAAATCGCCTTTACCACCGGACGTTAGCCTTGAACTATCCATCAAGGATTCAATTCACAGACTGGAGCCTGGGCTGTTTAAGAAGGAGGCTGGCTTAAAGTCGTCTCATTCCCGGACACGTTACTCACCGGACAAAAAGTCGGTGTTATTACTGCCGTCACAGCAACGACGACACAATCGCCTATCGCCGGTGAAAATGCGGCCGAGAAGGCCGAGGTCGCCGCTGCTAAGAAAACCATCGCCGCAGTTACGTCAGCGGAAGCTACACCCGGAAACGTCACCCGTTGTCATGAATCCAGAAGACAACCTTACGCTGGAACCGTCTCCGTCACGTGGCAGCGTAAATAAACTCCTGAAGAAAGTCCGAAATCTCGAGCATTTTTCTAGTAGGAGTAAAGAAAAAGGTTCGTCTCTCAAGGATAAGTTGATTAACATTATAAAAAATGAGAAGAAGGATTCTAGTGCGGAGGAAACCAGCTGTAAGGAAAACAGACCAGTGGACACTGTTACTATTGAAAAAGATAGTTCCAAGAATGAAATCAAGAGTAAGGAGTCGGACAAGAAGAAAGAAAAGGACAAGAGTAAAGAAACAGAATGTACGAAGGAAAAAGAAATAGAAAAAGACAAATCTAAAGAACACAAGGAAAAGGCAACGGAGAGAGAAAAGGTGAAAGAGAAAGGACGTCAAAAGGATAAGATAAAAGAACGGCAAAAAGAAAAAGATCGTGAAAAGGATAAGGCAAAAGAAAAGCCGAAGGAAAAAGTTAGGGAAAAGATGAAAGAAAAAGAAAAGAAAAAGATGAAAGTAAAAGAAAATGAGACCATTAAAGAAAAAGAAAAGGTGCAGATAAAGGTAGAAAAAGAAGAGGAAAAGAAGCCTTTGGAAGAAAATATGGAAGAAGATGATGATCTGATAGTTCTTCGTCAAATAGCTTTGAAGACTAAGCAAAATAAGACTACTCTTATTAAGCCGGAACAAATTAAAATTGAACCAATAGATCCTGATGAAGATGAAGAAAAGCAAGATAATAAGTTCCCCAAAATGCCTAATTTTTGTATGGACGACAATGACGAGGATTTGCAATTGCGAATGATAGCACTGCGCTCAGCCGTTATTAAGAAACATCGAACTCGTATGCAATTCGGTCTAAAGAAGAAGCAAACAAAAAGTGCGCAGCAAAAAAATCAGCAGGATTCAGCGGTCCCTCGCATGGAAAGTCCATTCACTGCGAGCTTCATCGATGATTTCCCTTTACTGGCAGAAATATGCAGTCCGTCATCACCGCTGAGCAAAAAAGACAGCTTAAGCGTTGAGGACATGGTACTAGACTCGGACATGGAGCTCACGGCCATAAGCGAAGACGAGTCCCCTTATTCTCCAAGCGACGACATCGTATGCGACATTGTCGATTCCAGTTTGTACACACCATCCAAGCCCACTGAAACGCCATGTCCCAAGAGACCGAAAGACAAGCCTGCGACGCAAGACTTCGACGGTAGCTTTTTAGACTTCGCTAATCAAGAATCTCGCCCATACTCGCCAACGGACATTACTATCTACGATCCAGATCTTCCAGGAGTGCACACTAGCACCGACCCACCGCCAATTCTAGCACTTACGTCACCGCAGATGCAGCATCCACAGCCGTTACACCCGACACCACCCTTGCGGCCACCAGCGCCTCTGCAACCACCTCCACTGCCGCCAATGAACATGTTCTCGGGTCCGGTGCCCGTACGCGAGCCGATGGTTCTTGGCTGCCCGCCCAATGTGCTCAACCCCTTCGTCGATCCAACTTTGGCCAACTTCTCCATGAATCCGATAATGTTAGCACCGCCTCAACTGTACACACCCTATCCCTCGATGCCACGACCGGCTCCTCCATCGTTGCCCCCCGCAAACCAACTGGACAACTTTGGCGAGACTGACCTGGACGGCAGCCCTCTCGTGCAGATAGAGAAGGACGGCCAGCAGCAGCAGCAGTGGAGGCTACTTAACGAGCCCCTCTATCTCCAGGACCTACCGCCGCTCGGCGAGCCTCAAATAAGCAAAGTGCCATTGCTTCCTACGCCCAATCTCGTACCGACCGCAGTACTTAAGTCTAACAAACA
Source organism: Sycophila texana (assembly GCA_035582955.1). Classification (NCBI taxonomy): domain Eukaryota; kingdom Metazoa; phylum Arthropoda; class Insecta; order Hymenoptera; family Eurytomidae; genus Sycophila; species Sycophila texana. Next base: position 4,709 of record JAWWEN010039589.1, read on the forward strand.
GCTGCAGAAACAGCAACCGTCAAAAAAATCGTCCGCGTGTGATAATTCACTTTTCAGAAACGCGGAGATGACTCCGGTGTTGCTTGAGCCAGACGTCTGCAAACCCAGCGCAATGTTCAAACCGATGAAGTTGCAGCCGTGCACGAAGAAGAACGTGCCCCTACAGCCATCCGCCGCTTTCAATAGCATGGCTGAGGATCTGGACAGTCCCAGCACGAGTCAATACGATGGTCGAATTGCAGAGGGTCCTGCAGAAAACGCGGTGAATCAGAAAACATTGGTGACTCCCACGCGACAGTCCAAGCGAAAAAAGAGCAGACGCGAGCGAAAAGCGGCGAAAAGAGCGCTGAAAGAAATAGTCAGAGAAGTTAAGACCATTAAACCGACGACTAGTAAAATCGCAAAACCCGAAGAACCGGAAAAGGACGTCGACAAGAAGCGGCGGGGTAGCGTAGACGAAGAAGAGGAAATTTTGAGAGAGATTTTACTTGCTTCTCTGGCTAAAAGGATAAAAGATCATAAACCCGACAGAGCTGTACCTACGGCTGAGCCCTCGTCAACTGGTAATAGCGTGAAAATCGTAGAGGATGATTCAAAAGTAGTTGTTGCTACTGAAGATGCAGAGAAGACTAAAGCTGACGTTTGTTCTGCCGATGCATCGCAGCAATCTTCATCGACAACGACGAATAACCCGGCAAAAACTACATCATCAACGAGTTCAACGACGACGAAGACTTTCACAGAATCGACATCGTCACTGGACTCTACACCGTCAACGAGTACAGTAAAACCAACACCGCCGGCGAATTCAATATCTGCAACAACGACAAAACCAACGAATAATTTGAAGAGATCGTCGTCCACATTGGCGGACTCGCAACCCTTGAACAAAATCGCTCGAAAAACAGCTTCTACGAAGGTCGTGAACAATGCCAAACGATACCAGAACCTCCTGCAGCAGCGCAAGTTAGCCCAGCAGAAGAATTTAGCGAGCGCGGTGAGCCGCTTCAAAGTCACTAATAATGGCTCGCGATCGATCAGTCCGAATTTAGCTAAGCTAGATTCAAACCGCCTCATCATAAATTTGAATGAGGACTCGGAGAGCGAATCGGAGAAAGATGAGGCGAAACTTAGTCCGACAAAAGAGCGGCCCCAACTATCCATTCCTGAAACGGAATTCGAGATGAGTCTCAATCAGTTCCTGAAAAGTGCGCGAGAACAGCACGAGATGACAGCAGCGACCACAGTGACTTCGACCACCGAATCCTTAACCGAATCGACGCCAGAAGTCGAAAACACTAAAAGTCCGGCAACAGCCGAAGTGGATGCGAGTCCGTCGATCGCCGAGATTAATGCCAACTCGTTGGCAGCAGAGACGATAGAAAATCCATCGAAGGCAAAGACGACGGCCACATCAACGGACACCATTCCAACGACGTCTTCAAAAACATCCGACACTGTTATTATCACGACGGCAGCAGCGGTACCGTCTACTTCGAAAATAGTAGGGGTCATTGCGTCGACATCGAAAGCTGTTACTGCCAGCGTCACGGCGGTAAAAGACAGTAGGAGCACAATTCCGGCCAAGGCTACGACGATAACGACTTCTTCAACAGCGAACACTAGCACAGCTACAGTCACGAAAACTGTACCGGAAAAAATCAGCGCGGATCAGGTTGCTGCAGCCGTTAAATTAGCTGCGGATACTGCCACGAAAAATGATAGCACGCCAAAGACCGTCAAGTCCTCTGTCAAGTCTTTAACAAATCGAGCACTTACACCTCTTGTGAGTAAACTGATAAACGTAATTATTTCTACGACAATTGCAAAGTAAACATTTCTGGACAACATTTAACAATAGTTTTCTGTAAAATTAAATTAAGATTTCTTTTATTAGATAATAATAAGATATCTTAAGATATTAATGCTACCCAGGCGGAAATAATATTTATGAAATAATTAGCAATAATAGTGTAGAATTTTTTATAATTTTTAAGAATAGTTTAAAACTGTTTATAAATATCGAATTTTAGACTGTAATAATAGTTTATAAAAGTTACCAACTGTTATTTTTTGTTATTATCAGTTAAAAAAAGTTTATCAGTTATAACAGTTATTAACTATTTACTTTTTTGGTCTGCGACGCATAAAATATTTATAATTTATAATAAGCTAAAAAATGTACAAAAGTGTAGCTATTTATAACTATTTGTAACTATTTGTAGCTATTTATCACTATTTATAACTATTTATATGTTCATATCACTTATAAACTTTTTTAAACTTCTATTTTAAAGATTTTAGAAGATTTCCGTCTGAGCTCCAAAAAAAAAAACAATAAAAGTATATAACTATTTATAACAGTTTTAAACTTTTATAAATTGTTATTACAGTCTAAAATCCTCCTTTTGTAAACAGTTATAAACTTTTTAAAACTTTTATTATGGAAGTTGATTTCGGCCTGGGTATTTAATATTTAGTTTTTAAATACTTTTGTTTTTCTCTCAAATTTGTTTTTTAATCGTACGTTAAGTTTCTAATTACTTACCAAGTTTCAAAGATAGCAATGTAAATGTCATATGTTAATCAGTAAGTAACTAAAAAATAATTAATCGTGTACCTACTATTAGGAACTTTTCTTTCAGGTTGTACAGCTCTTACCAGCACCGCAGCAAGCAGAGTACCGACGTCTGAAGCTGAAGCTTTACGCATACGAAAGGCAAAAACGGCTGAAAGCCAAAGAATTAGAAGCTTCAGCATCTACAGCTAATAAACCAATCGACATCATACCCGCTTCTACCACTACTGTCTCGTCAGTCTTGAAGTCACCCCCGTCCTTGACGCAACTCGCGCTAGCTTCATCTACTCCAAAGGCTGCATCCAAACCGCCAGCAGTGGCCACCTCCGAGTCGCTAATTCCAACCACTTCCACGACATCGACTGCAGCCGTATCCATGACTCCGATTACGATTATCTCCAAACCGCCAGCAGTGGCCACTTCCGAGTCGCTAATTCCAACCACTTCCACGACATCGACTGCAGCCGTATCCATGGTTCCGATTACGATTATCTCCAAACCAATTGCAGCAGTCTCCACGTCGCCGAATACAGTCGCACCCACAAGAACTATAACGATGCCATCAGTCAGCGTCACCGCGGCTAAACCAATCGTAGCAGCAGCTAAACCAGCGACGACCGTTACCAGCTCGACGAGCAAACCCTTGCCCGCGGTCACTGAATTCGTGTCAAAGTCGCAGCTGGTCGCAACGATAAGTCCCATGGCAAAACCGAGCCTCGCCGAGTCGCTACCCAGGACGTCATCCATCGTTCTCATCACCCCCACGAAGATCGTCCATTCTACGGCTGGTTCAGCCAGCCACGTCAAAACTGTTCCAAGTAAAACTGCCTCTCTTAGTGGCGTGACGACCAGTAGAAACATCATTGCGAGTAATCCGAAGGTCGTCACTTCGTCAAAAAGGATACTTCCGCAGTCGACTCAGGAGAGCCCGACTAAACTGCTTGATAAAATGAACACTGCTCTGAACAATCAAAGACTGCAGATTTCCGCAGTGGCGCATAAAGTATCGTCCTTGAGGATACTCACTAAAGAGCAGATCAATCACAAATCATCACAAAATCAGGAAACTGCGCCCAGCACTAGTACCGTAAACTTAAACGTAAATAGGATAAGTAAGGAACCCACGAGTAACAGTAGTGTTTGTAAAGGATGGAGCGAGAATCTACCACCAGCGAGAACATCAAACAATCTCCAGAAAACTTCTTCAACGGAAATAAGTGCTAAACGGCCCTCGACAACATTGGCTTCTACGAATAGTAATAATAAGAATAATAGTAATAGTAATAATGCAAAAAAGAACTGGGAAGATTTTAAGCATGAAGTCAATAATGAAGTGCAATCTTTGACCGATCTCGCCGCCGAAGATCAAAGAAATCTTTTGAGAGACACTGAAGAGAAATTGATTAATAAAAGGTAATTTATTTTGAATACTATTATTGCATACTTCCTTCTTCTTTAATTACTATTTAATTCTATTATGATCTAATGTGTCAATCTTTTTGCAGGCATTTGGTGTTGGACGACATCACGGAAATGTCCAGTAATCTTCGTCAGTGGGAGATTGAACGAGATTTGCAAAACATGTTGAGTTCAGAAGTAAAAAAACTGCGCGAACAACTGAGGATAGCCGAAGAAAAGGTACAGCAGCAAAAGGAAAAGTTAAGCAGCATTCAACCCAGGGTCTCATCTTATCACGAAAAGATTAACGAGGGCCGAAAAGAATGCTTCAGGTTATCGAAAATATGTAGCGGCCTTGGGCAGCAAGTTGTCGGGTCGAGCTATAAGTAAGTTGCGCAAATTTATTTTACTTTTTTTTTTATTTTCTATTTGTAGAATAGCTTTAAAATTCCTTTTAACATTCAAACACTTAAATCTTTTTAAAAATTGGTAGTATATTCTAATATTTTGTTATATTAAAACTATATTTTTATGAAATTTCAGAGTTCCTACTGCAGGCGCAGAGCTTTTAAATAATAGAATAAAAGAGGTCGCCAATCACACGCAAAAATTAAAGAGTAAAAAGTCACAATCGAGCGGTACCCTACAAAATAATAATTCGCAAAAGACTGATAAAACGACACTTAAAAATAATCCCAGATTAAATAATTATAATAATTTAAAGTCAAAAGAACCTAATAGTAGGCAAAATAATTTTAACGGCATGGGTGCATCATTACCAAATAATCATAATGTAAATACAAATTCAAATATCGGTACCATTAAAAGTGAAGAGACAGAAACGATGAGAAGATATGACACTAGAATCATAAAGGAAGAAGTTATTTCTGACGAAAGTAGCGATGATAATGCAAGTGCGGAAAATCTTAATAACGACGTAATCGTACAATCGGGAGAAACTAACGTAAATAATTTATTTTTAACTCCGGAAAATAACCGAACTGGTGAATCATTAAACAGTGCTAATGTTTCCAATGAGAATTTAACTGCCGTATCATTAAATTCTAATATTAATAAGGGCGAACTATCTGCAGTCAATATTTCTAACACTCGATCTGAAAATTGTTTTAATTCCGAAAATACAAACTCATCGCAAAATTTTAATGTTCTATCTACTTTAACTGTAAACAAAATTGTTAGTATGGCTAATGAAAAAACAAATTCGAGAAGTAAAAACGAAATTTCATCGCGTAAAAGTTTTAACGAAAAATCAGCCGCGTCTGACATCGAAAATAATGTAGAATCGATAAATTTAATTTCCGTAACAAATAACGTCGAAAATCTTCGTAGTGAAATTGTTAATCAAAATTTATTAACGACCGCAGACACTTACAATGAAATATGTAACGCGGACAATTTAAATAACGAAAGTGAAAAATCTATTGAATCTTCGGATCACGTAGAAAAAAGTGTAAACGAGAATAGCTTTGAGAAAAATCCGCCGGCAGATTCGATAGTCGATAGTGCGTGCAACGACGAAGAATCTGATAAAAATTTAGAGAGAGAAACACTGCAAACTGCAGTTGAGGATAACGGTCAGCGTACTCAACAAAATGAACTCTGCTTCGAGTCTAACAGTACTAACGTTAACAAAATGATAGAAAATATAAAAAAGGAGCCGGAAATGGAAATGGAAATAGACTCAGACGCTGATTCAGTATTGATAACTACTGTTCCACAAGCGGAAAATGTGGAATTCAATAATAATGCCGAGGACATTGAAGAGTTTGCAGATAGTAAATTAAACGAACGATTAAAGGAAATAAATGAAGAAAATGAAAACTATCAAAGCGAATTTCCTACAGTATCTGCTGGCACGGCACATTCCTCCTTGTTAGAAGAAATAAGCTTATTGGAGATAGCGAACGCCGTAGAGGTGCCAAAAACGTTCACACGATACTCTCAGAAGTTCAGGCATAAAAAAAGAAGATTTAAATTGTTAAAGAAAGCTGAAAATGTTACGGAAGATAGTACGAAAAAGAAAGTTCCTCGGCCTTACGAATCAATTTTAAAGCATTTGAATGTACCAAGGTGGGCAAATTATTTAATTTAAAACTATATTTATTCTGTTTATAGATTTGCAATATTTTGTTATACATTGTAGGCAATTTTTGTAATTTTTTTTTATTTAACGTTAAAAATGTTTCTTTACTTCACATTTATTTAACGATGAATTGATTATTTATTTATTATTAATTAATCATGATTGCATTCATTTAATTGTTAAATTTAAAGTGAACATAACAGATGTATAATTTTAGTTGTAAGAAGAGCACTCACGACACATTACTCAACAATTCTAAAAAATATCTTTTTGTTACTTTTCTCAATGACATTCAGGAACAACAAGACCGATGGAATCCTTTGTCCGTATGAACTCATGGGTACCTGTTATGATGGAGACTGTCAATACGTTCATCAGTCCACTAGTCATTCTTGATAATCTTTTAGTGGCTAAGGCTCGTGGATTATTTTTTATACGTAAGGTGGTTCTAATTTGTAGATAGGTGCCCCATGCACTATGCTATCTATGTATACTATGTACATTTAAGTTTTCAATTTTTTTCATCATAAAAAATTCTAAATACAGGTTGGATGTACAGTAATAGTACATTTCGATACATGTGCGAGAAAGTGGTTTTTAACCTCGTGTGCGCAAACATCACACGAGGTCAAAATCACTTCCTCGCTCAAGGTGTGCAAGGTACGATTTTGCGCAGCTGATTTTAAGCGAGCATGCGCAAAGTCGTATCTTTACGCACAGCGTGTCGAAAAAAAAATGTAAATCCTTATTAAAAAAAAAAATTAAATTGTTAGCAGCACACTGACAGCTGCACCGTTTCAATATTACTGTACATCTTTCCTTTGTTATTTAAATCTGATTTTTTTTTACGTAAAGTCCAATTAATTATCTTTCAGATCCTTATGGTGTCTATTTATTAGTAATAACTTGTTCTTACATAGTAACTTTTAATGTTTTGGACAGCGATGAAAAATCCTCCAACGTCAACTAGCGGAGTCTTGATCGTGGCTTTGGTTTCAGGTATTTTGAGAGAGCTAAGTGCATTCACGTTTGCGCGCTGGATGCAACTGTTCGTGGCATCATTGAAGATTGGTAAGTCACCTTCGTAACTCACAGGAACATTTTTTATGGTGATTTATTGCTCGTTGTTTCTTAGATCTAATTGAAATTTTACAGCGGTTGCAAATTTGACACTTTTTTTTTCTACGATGAATTTTTTTTTTTTTTTTGTTATTGAAACCTTTATTACATTTAACACGTAAAAAAAAAAAAAATAAAAACGTTAGTCGTTAAGAATAAAAAGTTATTCTATCTTTATTGAAGTTTTTTTCTGTTTTTTTTTCTTTTTTTAAACATGTAAAAATATAAATATGTACAAAAAAAGTCGTCTTAGCGGTAAGACATACAAGTTGTTGCCATGTGTAAATAATAATTTATACTACGCTATAAGAACTTTAATGTTCCCGATGATAAGTGAAAAATCGTTCGAGAAACAAGCACAAGTGATAACGTCACTATACGAGTCGTGAGAGTGAAAATGAAACATACCTCATAGGAGTTAAGTGAAAAGAGTGTACGAATTAAATAAAACGTTAAGATAATGTTTTTTAAAATCTTGTGTTCTTTATTTATAAAACCCACTCGAATCACCTCCATATTCTTCCTATGAAGCCTATTTTTTTAATATACCTGTTATATATTCTTATACCTTGCTTAAGCAAATTTTAATTTCAATTTTATTAAAAAAAAAAATAATTTCAATTTAATTTCAAAAAAAAAAAAAATTGTATCACGCTGTTAATATTGCTTAATACTTAATTAAGAAAAAAATTGTTTTAAAAAATTATAAGTAACTATAAGCAAAAGGAATACACTTTTTAACAGACAAACTAAAATTTTCATACAAAACATTTATTTTTGTGTTTTAACTTGAAATAAACCGCATAACATACTAAAAAAACTTTTAAAATTACAACTGCAGTAACAAATGTGATTTTCTTGAATAACTTTAAAAAAAAAGGTCGCAGTATAAATTGTTCAAAAAAAAAAATAATATTTTTTTTTAGTCGCAATATGAACGAACTGGTGAAACTATGGTTTTCCGTAGGGTGCTTTATTTGGAAATTTGCCCTCTTTGTGCCAAGGGAATAACCCCTTCTCTTTATTCTCGTCCCATCTGCGGATCCAGGAGCTCGGGCATAAGTGAGCGGCGACAATTTTAAACCAGTCGCAGGCCTCGTGATTTTCGCCGAGAATCTGCTCGCAACGGTTCGCATCCACGTACATCACCCAACATCGGAGTGTGATATCCGTTTGCTGGAACCTTCATAATTTTATAGAACTGATTTTTTCAAAAATTTTGATTTTGAATTTAAAGAAAGTTTCCAAAGAATAATTATTAACAAAAATGATTATCAATTGTAATAATAATATTATTAATGATCGTGGTTCGCATCCACGTACATGACCCAACATCTGAGTGTGATAATTTCCATTTGCTCGAACCTTAATAATTTTATAAAACTGAATTTTTCCAAAATTTTGATTTTGAATTTAAGGAATGCATTCCTAATTGGGGGGTTTATACCTAAAAATTTTTTTTGAAAAAAAATTTTTAGGTATAAACC
>JAWWEN010039600.1:0-13392 GCA_035582955.1 Sycophila texana
TGGAAGATATTTAACGTGAAATAAGTGACTATTCACTTATTCTAGTCAAATTTCACTTATTCATTTTTAGAGGGAATGAATCCCATAAAGGCTGCGCTCCACCGTACAAAGTATAACGTATCAAGTGCGTAAGTTCACGTCAAAGCTCAAAACTTACAAAAAAAAAAAAAAATAAATAAATAATCGCGAAAGCGTAATCTATCGATACACCATACCCGGTATCATCAAATCCGATACCCGCGGGTCCGCGACCTCCTCGCCGCACAACAGCGGAACTCGCGCAAAAGCCGCAGCCTCACCCAGCCCCAAAAGAGTCGACTGCTCGACGGAGAAAAAAGGCTACTCGATGGAAAGCAACAAGGCACACGAGTCGGTATATCCGGTGTCTGCGGTCTGACTCGACGCGGAAATCCCTTCGGGGGTGGGCGCCGGAGGGGGAGGAGGGGAAGGCCTCCTCTCCGTAGGCAGACGTCTAGACGAGGGCCACGAGAGGCTCTCGTCGTTCTCTTCGGCGGTTCGCTCGAGGGTGCAAAATTGAATCGGCAGTCGAACTTACCCCATGTCAGGGCCGCCGCCGCGAGCTCTGGCGCCTCTCTCGACGTTCGGGTGTGCGCCGCGACGCCGATCGCGCCGTATGCCCGTCGGCCCGCGCCGCTCGGCGTATCAATAAAGCCGCGCTTGCGCCGTGCGGTGCGCCGGGGGAGGTGGTTTGGGGGGGAGACACGTGAAAATTCGAGAAAAGCGGGGAAACCGATCGATGACGGGGTAGCGCTGCACTTTTGTCGCGGCGGCTCTTTTGTGACGAGAAACCAGCGCGAACCGGCGAGGAGAGGAAGCCCTCCTGGCTATGGGTGAGCGGAGCTCCTCGGTGCGCTCTTTTTTTCTGAATGAAAGGAGATGCGGCTTTTTTTTTTTTAAAGGGATTTGTAGGGTTTGCCGGAGAGGCAGCGATTGGGGAGAGCCGAGGCTGAGGGAGCTTTGTAAGGGATGTAAACCGGGGAAGCGATTTTTACTCTTTTCGTTGGAGGTTATAGACTTGTTGAAGTTAAAAAAGTTGATGTTGCATAATTAATTTGTATAAATAAGTGGTGAGAGTAGTTTATGATTAAATACGAGAAGATTTGATAAATACAAATTAATTTAGATTATTTGGTAAATTTGGTTATAAATTTTAAATAATAATTTTCGTATCATTAATAACCCATTAAAGTATTATTTAATTAACTTACTATCTAAAAATGAATAAGTGAAATTGCACTAGAATAAGTGAATAGTCCCTTATTTCAAGTTAAATATCTTCCACTTATTGCAGCAGGTGAATTATTTTTCACGTGGAATAAGTGTCTATTCACTTATTTTATTTAAATTTCACTTATTTATTTTTACAGGGATAGTCAACTTAAATTAAATAAAACTTTACTAATAAATGTAAGCTCATATAAAGTTTAGTCCTTAAGAGGATATACCTTATCGGTATGAAAATTATTTGAATTATTCAAAAGTAATAATGTATAATAATACACCATTATAAATATTAATTCAGCAAAATAAGTATATATTTTGCAGCCAAGTTGCTCTACAAAATGCACGCGCTTTATTAAAGTAAGATTTAAACTCCGCTTCGATTAAGTCAATATATCAGCGAAACCCGTTCCCAATTTACTCGAAAATACATTTCCCCAGACGTGATCCTCTATAAGAACCTTCGCTCACTGCGCAAGTACATTGGGGCGCTGCGCTGCGTGTCCGTCTCTCTCCTTGCCAGACGCAGCCTCGACCTCGGGAGACGTGCAATTTCACGGGGGGGAAAGAGGGGGAGGACAAAGGGCCGCGACTCGTCTCGTCCTTCTCCTTTTGAGCATAATTCGGAGGCGATCCTCTTTTCGCTCTCTGCGCACACATATAGCCGTCCCGAATGAGCGAGCGGCCCGATCGTCCGGAGCCGCGATCGGCAATTTGCATGCTCGGGCATTTTATTGGAGCACAGCGTATACTCATGCGATATACTTTGTTGCGCGAACCTCGCAATTTGACGATTATTTTTCCGCTGTTTATGGTAAAGCGAGATTTTTTCCTCCCCAAAATTAGCGCCAACAACTGCCTGCAAGTGTGTATTTTTTATTTTGTAATTTTTAAGATAAGAGGAGAGGACTCGAATGATCATTTTTGTATAATGTTTACTATTTTTAAGGGGGTATTTTTGACTGTTAGTAATTTGTTTATATAGTATTTGATATTTTGTAAGCAAATTATTTACTGATGTGTTTTTTCGTTTTACAATGTCTATTTTTTTAATAATTCAACAATTTCGTATATTTTTTTAGAATGTCATGATTTATTTAAACCCAATATTCTTTCTACATTTTAACTTTTTTTTAAGTTTCATGTAATAGTTAAGATTATGAGCTGGAAATAACATAGATAACTCTTAGTACTTTGACACCTTTCCGCTCTCTAGCAGATGTTTTACTTCCAAAGTAATTGTTAAAATCTACAAGATTACTTACAGTTAATTTCAAAGGGATATTTTCCCATTTTAAAGTGGATTTTTTAAAAGAATTTAAATTATACATGCATTTATAGAATTATAAATTTTATACTTTTCATTGAAAAAAAGAAGAAAAATGATTTTCGTATAAATATTAGATGAAAGTGCGACATGAACCCTTTCGTAGAAAGAACACCTGTATTGTGTTACTATGACGCAAGGAAACCACAGAAATCTGTTAGTCTGAGTATTAAAGCACTACAGTTAAAATCAAATAAAGGCGTTCCGTAATAACGCGCTATCCTTTTCTTTCCGAGGAAAGGCCTTTACTGAGTACATATTAGAAAAAATGAAAATTTTCTTATTTAAATTTTGAACAATCATCTTTATTGAAAAAAATTTATTTTTTAAGAAAATGCGACATTTAAAAAAACTAATTTGCCCGCAATCCCAGCTGTAACTGGTGACGGTAATGCATAATAATAGCAATATAGCAATGAAACGTTATATTCTATTGTGGAAACCGCCACAATTTCCGGAAAAAATTTGTTATACAACAACAAATCCATTCTATACTCATGGAACCGTTCCTTCTATTTCTCTACACCAACAAACGAGCCAACAAATGAATTTCTATACTACGCGCAATCTTTTAAATACCATTATAAAATTTGTTGTAACAAATAGAAAGTTTAACCATATTACTTTTCAACAATAAAACATCTGCATCTCTATGCACCGATCCACCGGAAATTCTCCCATTTCAAGTGCGCGTCGTGCCTAAGCAGTTCGAACGGCCCGCTCGATTTCTCCTCGGTAAAAGTAATTAGCGAGTTACTGTTGGCCCGTCGCCGCAGTCGCAGAAATGAAAGGCCCGTGCTGCACGCGGAAATTGCGGTTTCGCGGCGCGCCTCCGCGATTTTCCCGCGATCCCGAGCTCACTTCACTTCATCGGTGCGACGGCGCCTTCGAAGGCGAAGGCCGATCAGCATCCATCCGCTGAATCATCATCCTACTTACGAAAAAAAAATGGAATAATAAATATATTTACGTACGATGATTATGACGGGGAAATAGGCGGATCTTTCGGTCAGTCACCGAAGTCGTTTTTTTTCTCAATGGACTCTGATTTGGTAGATTTGCATAAGCCATTAAACCTTAGGCTCGGTTTTGAATTTCATGAATTATTCAAGCGGACTCGTTATTTGGGCTTGGCCTATGCGGGGATGACAGAGTATTGTATTTCATTTAGTTTTCTTATTAAGTGCAGTGATTTTATGTTAATTAATTTTAATTAGAAACATTTTTACCATAAATAAACGGGAAAAGTTCTATTTTCATTAGCACTTATTATAAAATAAGAATAAAGCTTAGAATGGCGTATGTCCTCTATCTTTTGAAATGTTTCCTTGAAATTAAAAAATTTAATTGAAGGTTAAGGTTTCGTTGGTTGAAGTGAGATTTAGTGGAGCTAAAGTACAATGTTCCAACACCCCTTAACTTCGATCGTCGATGTTAGATATATATATCGTAAAAAAGAACGACGAAAAGGTAACAGACAGACGGAAAACAAGAAAAACGAGTTGACAGTCGGTCGATAAAAGAAGTGCCCAAGTTCTCTTCAAACAAGTATTAGGCTGCGTGAAATATTGTGCCTGAACAGCGTCAGAAAGTAAACACGCCTAATTGATCAGAGGGTCGCGTTCTTAATCATTTTTTAATCTTTTTTTTTTTTTTGATTTATTTCATTTTAATTGTTGTTCATTTGTTTTTCAATTTTTCTAATGAAATACATGTCCGAAAATTTGCAGACCTATTAGAATCTAATTATCTTGAATTCAAGTATTTATTTTACAAAAACACTTTAATGTTAAAATAGAAACATTTTGATAAAGCGGTATGCTTGTGGAAGCAAAAAACGTTAATATTATGCATCTGATGAATCAAATGCTTGCGTAACTAATTACAGGAAATAGAGGAGGCAACTTGTTCGGTCAAGATATGCAGTTGCTTCGGACTAGTCATAAAGTAAGATTACAATTCAAAATTAAAGTAGTACGTGTTCAATTACGTTCATACTAATATACTTTTTTCGATTCACTTTGCTGCTCTCATTTAATGAATCTCTACGAGAATACGCTAATTAGTTGATAAAACTTTAAATGTAAAATTATAATTTTTTTTTTATTTAACAAACAATCTTACTCTACGTGGGTGCACATCCTGCATCTTCGGATGGGCACCTCAATGAAGCATTTTATTTCGGTTCATTGAAGCGAACAAAGACTCAGTTTTCTTGTGCCGGGACACTTCAACAAGTGTACATAGCCCGCATACGGTAATAATTTTTTTTTTTTAATTTTATCTATAATTTTAAAACGGTTAAAATTTTTAAATAATTTTTATTTGAGCGACCACTCTCTGTAAAAATGAATAAGTGAAATTTGACTAGAATAAGTGAATAGTCACTTATTGCACGTGAAAAATCTTCCACTTGCTGCAATAAGTGAAAGATATTTAACGTGAAATAAGTGACTATTTACTTATTCTAGTCGAATTTCACTTATTCATTTTTAGAGGGCTGAGTTCAGTGTTTAATATATAATAAACACTTAACTTTTTCTTTTTATTCAAAACTCCTCTCAAAATGAAGATTACGCAACTGTGCACTAATTGAATTATTATACCCTTGCGAAACAGCCAGTAGTTGTTATTACTTGTAAAACAGTTCGATCATATTTTCAACGCAACGTAAAGTACACTCCGTGCGAGCGCAATGCGTGCGTGTGTTAAATCCTATATATGCATGTTCACATAACCTTGCACAAGAAAATTCCATTGCACTGCCTCGCGCACACCGATAACACCCTCGCACACTGTTCGAAGCTCTACCCAACGCATCCTCCACTCGCGCTTTCAATTAAAAAGAAAAAAAAAAACAGAAATAAAATACAATCAAAAACTCACATTCTGTAAGCGTTGAGTGTCTTTGACATATCCGTCCTACCCATTGGGAAGCTCTTGAATCCAGCGTACTCTTCGAGGGAGGAAACCCGCGCACTACCCCGGGGGTCTTTCGCTTATCGAGCGAGCCAACCGCGACGATCGTCCCGACTCCAGGGTGCGCGTTTAGACTCACACGTGCGTCTCGCTCTACTTCTCTCTTTCTCTCTTATTAAGTCTGCGTGCGTGCGGAGCAGGGGCTGCCGAGGGGGGCGCGGAACCGCGAGGGAGAAGAAGAAGCGCACCGTGCGCCTGGCCGACGGGGACTGGAGCAGTCACCCTTCGTCAGGCCACCCCCGCATTACGCTTGGGGGACGCGCGGCGCATGCGCCCCTCGACGTTTTTAACGATTCGCTCGCGCGCACCGTCACATCGGTAAACGCGCGCTTCTCTCGTTCCTCTACACTTCTGTTCGTTTCCTTCTACTCTCTTTTTTTTTTTTTTTTAAAACGACAGGAAGTGAGCTGCTGCTAACGATTCCAGATGAGTTGATGGAGATTTTTTTTTATTTATTTAGTAATGTAAAAGTGAAAGTGTCGTCGCGTCGCGAGCTATAGGAATAAGAATTTGGCATCAATATTCACGAGTATTTAAGTATAGGCAGGCTGATAAACGGCAAACTTGAATTTCATTAAAATTAGCTGGAAATGTAGTTATATTGAAAATTAATTAAATTTTAGTGGACGGTAAATAATTCTTGTTTTTACACACCTAAATTGGGTTGAAAGAATCTTAAAATATTTCAAGCCTAAGAAGGAAATCTGCGTGGCATTATCAGGACTATGAGCTTAAGCCGAGGGCCGGCAATGCCGGCATTTTTAAAGTATTCTAGGAGAATTGATTTTTCGGTCGTTATACCCGCAATGCCTACCAACGTACGTTGCGTCGATATATTTGAGATTAAGATCTAATGGAATTTCACTGGTCTATTTGTCTGTGTCTGCATACATATCTCCCGGCGATTTATTTTTCATCGTTTATCGAGCTATTTACACTGCTAAAATTTCGTGAATTATAGTCGCCGGAGAATTTAAAATTTACTTCCAGCAGTAAATAATCCTGTTTAACGACCGAAACAAATTGATTAAATATTGCCCATCTTATATAATATATTAAAGTGCCTGTTATTTAAATTTAAAAACTACATCAACAACTAGTCAGTCTGAGCTTGCAAAAACAGCTTTATGATTTAATGAACTAATGTGCTGAAAGTTTCAGCAAAAGTGAACTACCTTAAGGTACAGTATGTGCCTCGGCTATTTATGTTCGGATGGAGTCGTTGTAAGAAGAATAAGTAATCTCTTTAAAAGCGATGAATACTTCAAAACGATCGAAACGGCGCTTCGACAATACAAACATCTTAGAAACGCACCATCCGTCAATGAGAAGAAAGTCCGAACGCGGAAGCAGCTTTTATCACCGATATCGCGGCCTTTCCTTTACTCCCTCCGCGGTAATGCAATAATCTCGTGGATAAACATCGTAAACTTTCTAATGACGCGCTAATTAAGCCGAGAGAAGAAGGAAGAGAGGCGAGGCGAACTGGAGTGCTGCCCTTATCTGCACGCCTGCACTTCAGAGACCCTAGCATCGCGACGCATACCTTAATTTAGGTATAACCAGACGAAAATGCGGTACGAGTTTATCACTCGACGTAGGTACTAAATTTCACACCTCAGTACTTTCTTTTCCTCTTTTTTAGAAGGAGAAAAAAAAAATTAAGGCTGCAGAAAGAGGGAGAAGAGATGAAATAAGATGACGGAAGAAGCGCCGGGGATTTAGACGTTGGGTCGGAGACAAACGAGACGCGAACAAGAGACGGAAAGCGAGAAAAGTTGCGCGGACGGCGTAATGCGGATGCAAAGATACATTTATCGTATGCTAATTTAATTAGAGGCCGTAATTCTTAGAGACGCCCCGCTGGAGTGGACGCCGTTAATTGAATCTTTGATAGAAGCTTTCATTGATTTAGAATTCAATTATACGAAGCGGTAACCTTTTAATGTGATTTCCATTGCAAGATACATTTTTTATAATTAAAAAATTGTAATTATTTTTCAAATTTCTTCTCCTATCTTTTGTTCCGAATAAAAAAAAGATGATTGATGTAATTAATAAATCACATTATTGGCGACTTGCCGAGAATACGAGAGCTTAAAAATACATAAATCGCCGAGTTCTTTTTTTTTTTGTATTTTTAAAGTTACTTTTTTACTCAACAGGTCAATAACATCGTCACATATTAAAAAATTTCGCTCAAACCAGGGGACTACTCCCTTGCACATTCTAAGAGCAGGCGCAGGGTTCTATTTAAAGCGTCAGCCTCGGCCTTCCCTCGACAAAGCAATTTAAAAATCCTCCAAAGCCCCAAGTTAGGTCTTTAAACTCGCCTCGCGCAATCCATAAAAGAAACGCAGGCTCCAAACTAATTTTCGCATCGCGGTCAAGATTCCGTCCGTTTCCCCCGCTCTGCCAACAAATCACAAATCCCCCTTACAAATATTAAGCGCCCAAGGCACCGTGGAGAATTTTCGCCGAGCCAGACTGATCGTCGCCGATCGAACTACAGCCCGAAGGAAAGACGGTAAGAGAGAAAGAGAAGAGTACATATATATACCTATAGTACATATATATACGTCCCTGTACACTACCGTACGATATACGTATAGTGCCTCCGTTTCTAATCCGCAGTTGCTGAGCGAAGGGAGAAAGCAGCGCGGGGGAGGGAGGGGGCGAGGTCGTCTGGACCCCAGCGGTGATTCATCCCGAACCGCGGCAACGCCATGTGCGCGTGTCCCCCCCTCCCCCCTTCTTAAGTGTGAGCCTAGGTGAGGAGGAGTCCATCTTTTTTTTTTTTATTTTCATTCTTTTATTCTGGCAGGGCCTTTTTTATATTCCTCGCGCGGAGATGCATTAGTCGATGACGTTCGATTGATGGGGACTTCTCCTTTATACGGTTCTCGAACGGTTCTTTAGTCGAGTAGTGAGTGGAATTTAATTGAGTCCATCGGAGCTTTCAAAGCGTTTTAAGTTCGGTGCTTTCTTTTTTTTTTTTTTTTATTGTTACAGGACAATTTGGTAATTTTCTTTATCCTCGGTTTAATTGATGGACGATTCGAATCGATCGGGCTTTTGATCTTTTGATTGGCCGTCTGTTTTTTGGATTGGAAAAAGAGTAATTTCTTCTTTTCTAGATTATACCGATGCTGACGTCAGCTACTAGAGCGCTGATAAAACTAATTGTTTTGTGTATCTATATATCGTTCTGTTTGTTTTTCTTATCGCGAAATCGCCGATAAACAAGCGGTCACTAACTTATTCCCTTGTTTTTTTTTTTACAATATTTGTTAAGAATTTATCAACACTCGCCTCTGCTTAATACATTGTACTCTGTATAATTTCATAACTTTTTTTTCTCATAATTAAATCTGCAATTATCAGCATTACGAATTCGCACTATAAATAGGATATGACTACCAAGTCCAACGATTAATATTCATTAGGAGTATTAGTTCTTTTACATCTCGCATGCCTCATGTTTGTAGGTATATATTTATTTATTTAATAATAAGTATATAAAATTTCAAAATAAATTTTATTAGTACGCCCTTTACGGAAATGACACTGAGATAACTATAAGAACTCGCGTGAAATGCCCGCCTCCCTTTTAAAATAGCTGCTGCAATCTGCAGATCTTATCACCGTCGAAATTCTGAGAGAGATTTATGCCTCATTGCAATGCCCACGCGCATAGCCTGGAATTTGGAACGCAAGCCGTCGAGCAACGATTTTCGCTGCCCAGTGTCATACTGAGCAAGGCGAAGCTATTCTCAATTTGCCTATAAATAAAGACTCCACCGAGTGCGAATTTTTGACCTTTATTTTTCAAAGCTTTCTGCGCTGATGCAGGGCGCAGGCGCCGCGCGAAAATCTGCGATTTTGAAAAATCATTGCAAATTTATGATTCTGCTACTTCCAGAAATAATTTAATTTAACAATAAATATAGCTATCACGTGACTTTAATTTTCAATCTGTATTTTATCTAATAAATGTGAAATTATTTTAACAAAGGAATATATTTTCATGAATTCAACAAAAATACACATAAAGCGAGTGCAGTATATTTTAAAAATACGAGAAAAAGCGCTTTAATCGCAACTTTTATTCCCGGGAAGTGCATGTAACCGTCGAATAAGCGTTTCCGTTTGCTGCCGCGTTACAATATGGATTCGTCGATTGCAGAGTATGAGAAAGGAGGGAGCAAGCGTAACGCAAGAAAAATACTTTCTAAAATATCACCTACATAGACACTCGGGCACGTGAAAGTTGGGCCGCTCCAAATCAATTTGTGTCCGGCGCCGGGACTTTTAAAGGGGCACGCGCACGCGAGAAAATTTTTACCTAAACGTCAGAGCGTTCTTTGTAATTAGCCATCGATGTCGAAGAAATTCATTTAATTTACCAGAGGCCTGCAGCGCCGATCCAGAAAAAGCCATGGAAAGCGAGAATTTCGAAAACGTGAAATCTTGAACTTTCCCGCGCTCGGTATTATTTTGCAAAGGAGTCTAGACACTACTCTTGTTGCATTTGGATGATCGATTAAATCGTAAATTTAGATATTGAATTGTCTGTGCGTATTTCTAATCGCTTAATTTTGTTCGTGACGTAAAAATAAACGAGGATAAATTATTTAGGGACCGACGTAATAATCGATTTGCATTATTTAATAAAAAAGATAGTAACTAAAATGAATAATGTGCGTGAATTTAGCAGTTTTCGTTGTATTATTGTCGTGAAGATTAAATAAAAAAGATTAGATAAATTAATGACATCAAGCAAAATTAGCCTGAACATTTTAATTTAAAATCAGTTGTGATAAATAAAATATAATTAATTCTTTTTATTTATATTTAAACAATGATGCGATCTGCAATACACTATACAGAAATCGCTCAAATAAAAAAATCGTAGAAAAAAATTAACACCGTATATACATGTTTATTTAGACTAAACACCCCTTATAAATAAATAACCGATCAAGTAGCACAATTACATTTTAACTGCGAGATGTGCAGGTAATCTAATTACAACCGTTAAAATCGCTCAATCGATAATTTCCTTTGCGCGATAAAGGAGGTCACTGAGGAAGTGCGCCGCGGCAGGTGCATCGTTTCGCCGGCGTTATATCACACGTAACGGCTTCGCCGGGACAATGGTAGAATCGCAAATCGTCGCAAGCGGCCTCCGCGGTCATTGGTATGCCGACCCATGCGGCGTGAACGGCGCGATGAAAGAATCAAAAAGGGACAGTTGCCTTCATAATTAGAGCAAGAGGATAATGTCACGGTTACAGAGGGTTTACGTTTGGGAAGGACTGTTCCTTCAAGGTTCGGTGGTTGCAGGTGTTAGGCTTAGCTTGTGGAAATGATCGTTGCTTTCCTTACTGAAAAGTTCCTTCGCGGAGCACCTGAACATTTGTGAATATTTGCTGTGAGCCTCAATCGACTGATCTGTTTACATTGGGTTCTGTCGTAGTGGCTAGTACAGTTGTGTAATGGAGCAATCTAATGTACAGTCAGTTATAATCATTGCGAGGAGTTGAAAACAATTTTTTAGGTAAATTTTGAATATTTATTAGCATCTTTAGCAGTGCTGAATCTATTGTATTCTTTTATACTCAAAGCTAATAAATAAATTTAGTCTACTATATCATTGTTTTCAATTCGACTCATCTTTGACAACTTACACTTGATGCTGTTGTCACTTCTGTCCGACACTTTTCATTTAAAGTACTGTTGCACAAGATCCGACTACTCTTTCAAATCATCTCTGCAAAACTTGTACATGTTACTCGAACTACATAAGCTTTAACACATCACAGACTTTGCAAGGAATACTGCTACCATAACGCTGCTCTAACAATACTGAACTTCTCGTACCACCACAACTGAACACTGTCAGAATCAAGCGGAGCAAGTAGCACCGAGCAGTCCCACAAGTATTCGCAGATCAATCACATTGGTATCCTAAAACTACACAACAGACCACAGTATATTATCCAATTGTGGAGGAGCCAGCCGAGCTCCTTGACGGAGGAATCGCGGAGCAGCACTGGCTCCTCTCACCTGCCGCTCGCCACGGCTCGCGACGGTCATGGTCAGTGGCTGCGGCCGTCGTCACGGTATCACGACGACGGCTCGCGGAAGCCGATTAAGAAGCCCAACTTCCGGTCGCACCTGCCCCGTCGAGGCGTGGCCCTCTCCTCCAGGGAGAGGTGACCGCGCGACGACAGCAGGGCCTCTATTAAAACAAAAAAAAAAAAACGAAGAAAAAAAAACACCGCCCTGCAGCTGTAAAAAAGGCACAAAGCGAAAGGTTTGATCACCGGATAAGACTCACTCTTGCGAACGGTCCATGCAGGAAAAGTCCTTCCGCGCGGGCCTCTGCTGCTCCTCAGTGACTCATCACACTCCTCGCTCCTGCGAAAAGACAAAAGGTGCACGTTAGTGGGGCGCACGAAGTTAACGCGAAAAGGAGTAAAAAAAAAAAACACTCCAGCCTCTCTCTCTCTCTCTCTCTCTCTCTCTCTCTCTTCCTGCCGAGGTGTGCACTAACCTAACCTTGAAGGCGTTTAACGCGCTGGAAGCACGCGCGTGCACTGGATCGGAGTCGCAGGTGAAGAGAGAGAGACAGAAAGAGATAAAAGACAGAAAGAGAGAGGAGAGGAAAGTGTCCGAACTCCGAAACGCTCGCCTCCGCGGACGTTGAGCGCACAGCTATCCTACGCTCCACGCACACACTATAGTAGCGCCCGTGGAGTAAGCACCTATGTAAGATGGAGTCGGACGCAGCTGCGCTCCCAGAGGCCCATTACCTGTCTGTTAGGCCGCCGACGTCGTCGCCGAGGCTTCCTCCGCAGGGCTGGGGACTGACTCTCACTTGATCGCGGCTTGCGCTGCGACACTGGGACCGCTGCGGCGATTTTCTGGTAGCTGGACTGCCCTCGTGGACGTGGCCTCTGCAGGTGCTGAGCGTCCTAGAGGCGCGCCCCGGGGATTGAAGCGCGATAAGCACCGCCGAGGGAGTGTAGCTTAGCACTGATGGCGCGCCGAACACGCACACGCGCGGAGCACCGCTGCCTTCGAGTCTGCCTTCGGGAGCGTCGCACGGGGCCGATCGCTGATTGATGATTCAGTCATTCGGCGTATACTGAGTGCTGCGCGGCCCGAGCGGCAGAGCGCAGCAGCTACTGCCCGACCGACCGTCGGGAGGTGTAGGGTAGAGCCGTAGAGGACTCCACTGGCGTGGATGAGCGCGAAATTTGAATAGGAAATTTCAATTTTTCATCACGCATCGTTTTTACAGTTGACATAGGCACTATTGAAAATAACGTGGGGTTGTGTACAAATATTTTTATGTATTAAATTATTTTTTACGTACAATTAATTAAGAAATTTTTATTTTTACATTCGTAGATTTCGATATATTAAAAATTGTGTGACGAAATTATTTTTTTTTTTTGTCTAAAAAGTATATTTTTACTAATGTTTATTGAGATAGAAAGGTATCTATAATGAAATTTTTGTCCTCCAAGCACTTAAGCATGACATGGGCTGTGCTTTCTATGTTTGCTGAAAAAATAATATCAAAACTAAAATTTCTTACTTAACACAAATAAAATATGTTTTTTAGTTCAAATGTAGATGTGGGGTAGTAGCCTAAAGATAAAGTGAATTATGAATTATTGCGCTAAGCATATATCAGCAGATTATTTTACTTTTATTTACGTATGCACTCCCATTAAGAAAAGATTGTCTAATTAAACTCTCTAAAGTTGAAACAGTGAAGTTTGCGCACTTATAACTATTTTACAGTGAAAATTCACTGATTTACAGTGAAA
>JAWWEN010039611.1:0-13391 GCA_035582955.1 Sycophila texana
TCGCTTCGCTCGTGCGCAAACGTCACACGAGGCTAAAAATCACATTCTCGCACTTGTATCGAAATGTACTATTATAGGATCGTTTCAATGGGGTGAGAATTTGAATTATTGCGGTTTGAATCAGCTTAATTTTTGGCGAAGTTAATGAAGCAGCCAGAATGGGCCTTATTCGTACGTCGGCCTAGTGTAACGATCTTATAAAAGAAAATCTCATAAAAATACGATATGCGGTTTCTGCAGCCTTTTTATAAGGTTTTATAAGATCGTTTCAATTTTTGGTGAAACTAATGAATTTATACGGTCTACTGCAACTTGACCCTACTGCGCGACATCACGAGAATTCTCGTTGTAAATGCACGGATTTTGTTTCTTACGTAATTCATTCGCAGAGGGGGATTGATCGAGAACAAGTTGATGTTGTTATTGATTGATGTATTTTAAGGAACCTTAAAAATATTTCAAATATTTCCAACGTAGGGCGCAATGATCGATTTTTCGCGTCTGTTTGGCAGGCGTAAAATTGTTACTTTGCATTTGAGTTTGATAAAGCGACTATACAAATACGAGTCGTTCTTTTTTACGTCTTAACTGGTTAAATAAAAATAAAAATAATAATAATTTTTGGGCTACAAATAGCTTGACTCAGACGAAAATCAGGTTTATTTTTGTGCCCTTGTTACGTAACGTACTGTTTCGAAGCTGCGTTTGTTGCACTTTTAGGAATAAAAATTATGTAGATATAAATTTTATATAATCGTTGCAAAATCCTTGGATGTTCAAACAGATAAAATTACGATTGTCCTCTACGAGACTCCATCGATTCACCGAAAGTAACTGAAATTTACATTACTAATGTACAAATTAGCTGTGAAAGCGTAGTCTTACCTTAATTACGATCCGAGGCGTAATTCTCCATTGCACAAGGCATTCTCCAAAGCAAAGTCAGAAGCTCCACGCATCCTGTAATCATCCTCGATTTCCGTGTGCGCCTGAGTGAGAGTAAAGGCGTCGGTAAAGTCGCTGCCGACCCTAGACGTGCTAATTGTAGACTAATAATCACACCCTTCCAAATGTCCTTGAAAAAAAAAAAAGAATCACTTTGTTAATCTTCACCGTGTAAATTTTTCGTCCCAGCGTAGCCGTATCCAACTTACCCTTTAATCCTGTAAAACAGCGGAGAGAATGAAATGACACGACCTCGCGAGGTGCAGTCGATTGTGACGTGCTTCCTGCGGATGGATAAGACGAAAACGATTTTTCAGTTACCGTGTTATTTAGATGTTAAGGAAAAAGAAAAGATCACGCGTAACAAATGTTGGATCAATTGAAGATCAAAAACTCGAATAGCACACTACCGCTTTTAAAATGTTTTAAAAACGTTTTATTATGTCTGCGAACATATAAGTGGTTTTAAATACAATCTTAAAACGTTTTTCTGACATTGTTCCTTATGGAAAGTGTTCTGTGCTGTTCAGGAAGTGAGATTCTCTTTTTCACTTTTCGGTACAATTTAAGTGGAAAAATCTTTTGTAAATATTCAAAGATTTTGAGATCATATTAAGATCTCCAGATTTTTTAATATTATTGTAAATATAAAGATCAATTTAATATCTATGTATTTCTTTGATGTTTTATAAAGGCATTGAATAATTTACTGTTTTCTATTTTTCTTATATGATTTCTGCTTTTATTACAAAAATAGTAAATTTTTCTTAAAATTTAGTAATAGTCAATCTCGTTTTAAGTAAGTCTTAAAATGACAAGATTTTTCATCTTATGTTTTACTAACAAGTGTCTTTATTTGGATATGCCACTTTTTCATCTGTAATTGATCTTACATTTTTTACGCGGGATAAGAGTGTTTATAATAGAATAAGACCAATTTTTTTTTAGCCAAATGATATTGAAAAAAATTCAGTTGATAGAATATAGTTGTTACAGTGCGTATAAATATATGAATAAATGGCACGTAAGAAACGGGTCAATTGAGAAGTACGTGAGCTGTAAGTTCGTAGGCATAAGTGTAAAATTCTGTAAAGAAGATAATGTAACAATGACACTGAGTGTTTCTTTTCCAAGTTGATGCTATAACGCCATTATAGCAGAGAGTATAATGTTACGCGTAGCTCGTAGATTACATGCGACAATCGTCATTAATTTAAGCCTATTTTTTATTTCTCCCCTTTTTTTAAATCTTCGTTTACTGTATCGTTGACACTTTGAGAATTAGTTAAACACAATTAATGCTGTGTATGTACACACTTTTCGTGAAAAAAAAAAAAATTGTTCTTACATACTTAGTTGAAGTCAATTTCCCTAAATTTTATTTAGAATTTTAATACGAAGCTAATTATTTTGTTAGCTGTAGATGAAAATTTAAGGTGTTGTCAAATTCTATAGTTAGTGAAAGAAATGAAATTTTTAGTGATTCATTCGAGTTAATCAGCGAAGCTGCCAAAAAATGGGGCTCTGACAGAGACATCCAGTTGTAATATTGAAGTTTTTATTGCAAGTAGTTGCTTCCAGTGTGAGGCATCAATAAGAAACGGATCCGATTGTATTTTTTATTATTACACTATTGATGTATTCATACTGTGAAATAAAATGGACGGATAGCTTATTACATAAATATTTTATTTCATAATGAATGTCCTTTGCCATACTCTAATCGGAATAAAGAAGAGAACGTTAATCACAAAGGGAAAAACGCTGGTCCCTTTTTTAGTAATGTTTATATTACAGAGTTTTTATTACTGCCGAAAATGTCAGCAACGTAAATTTCATCCTAAATGTATGTTTCTTTACTTGAAAATTTACCTAAATATAGGAATAAGTGATTGAAAATAAAATCTAACCATTTTTTAGTGTGTTTTTAAAATGATTTTGAGTTTTCTAATATCGAAAACAATTGGAAAAATGACTTGCGTTTCTTTTTTCGGAAAAGAGCTCTTAAGCATTAAAAATTTTAATTCGAGTTACTCTTTTTTGCCGACAAATCACAGACTTCAATTAATGAATTCCTAGACTGCGCTTTTACGCGTCTTAACTTATTACGCGTAAATTAAAAAAAAATGTTATTCGGAATGAAAAAACGAAAAGTGAATTTGTTCAACTATATAGGTAAAAAAATAGAATTGATAATATTGATAATCGTCACTGTTTTCTATCTATTTCTTATTTATCAGTTAGTAAACGACTGCACGACGATAACAATTGAAATTTTTACTATAATAACATACCAGCATACGAAGGAACAAATTTAAAAAAATAAATCATCACTCAAAGATAATTTCTTTTTATTAAAGATGTATATAAATAATAAATAATAGATTGTTCATTCTATTAGCGATGGAATATTTTGTCGTAACAATTTTTTTTTTATCACCATTCATCGCCCTAAGGCCTACACTCGATTTTTTTCAACGGGAAGTTTAACAAATTAGGCATCAAGCGAACGAGGCTCTTAAAGCGTTAATTAAATAGTCCACTAATCCATCAGCATCTCCAGTGGCGCGATAACATTGTATCGCCGTTGCGGTCGATGCCCAATTGTCATACTTTTATTTTTTTTTTTTAAATCACGACGAATCCTCACACAATTCTGGCGCACACAAAGTGCGCCCCGAACCGCTTCGTTTCTTTTCTGTATACATTTATATATTTTTTTCATTTCTCACCGTAGAATAAAATCCTGGCCAACGCCTTATCAACGGCGCTGACCACTGCTAGTGCACATCACCGTTGGCTAGGAATAAAAGTGCACGCTGTTTTTTTTTCTTTTCTTTTCTTTTTTTTTTGAGCTGTGCTAATCCGACTATGTACAAAATAAACAGCGAACGTGTGCACTTAGAGGGGACTTAGCGCGCGCGCTGCTGTTGCGTGCAATGCAATTCTTTTTTTTTTCGTTTCGTTTCGTCCTCGAAACGTCGAGTCGCATTACACCTTCTTCGGCTTCACGTAGGACTTTCGGTAGAAGTCGCTGAACAGGTAGATGAAGATCATGACGTTCGTGACAAAGAAGTACGTCAGGGCCTTCGGCATGCGGCAGTCCGAGGTCAGGGTGGTCATCAGGTACACCAGCATCATCGCGAATTGGATCTGCGAAAAATTTAATTTTGGTCATTTTCGTTTTTCTTTTGAGAGCTTTAAAAAACTTCACCGAAACGAAGGAATAATTATAAGAAAAAAAAATTTTTGATGAATCGCTTAGTTATTTTTCATTTTTTTCTGTTTTTTTTATTTTTTTATTTTGCACACGACCGTGCCGAAAATTATCATAATTTTTTTAATCGTACATGAGAGAATGTGTCAAAAATTATCAGCAAAATTTTGTTGCCGAATGGTTCAGTTCGTTTTATATAGTACTGTTCGCAAGTGAATGTGGCGAAAATTATCAAAAAAATTTCGTACTATATTTGTTCGTTATTTCTCATTTTTTGCATCGCAGGTGAATGCGCTGAAAATTATCGAAAAATTTAGTGACGAATCGGTAAGTTATTTTTCTTTCTTTGCAACACACTTAAGCGTTATGCCTGCTCAATTTCTGAAGTATCTTCTTGCATAGTTTTAAAAAGCTCGTTATAGAGAGGGAAAAAAAATTTGCATGTCGCGCAAATTATTGCTTCGGTGTCATCAAATTACAGAATAAAGGATGAAATCCACACTTTGAAAAAGTATTACGTAACATTAGTTCAACGGACGGTTTATTAATTTTAGTATTAAGTATACTTTTTGTGACTTTTTTTAATCAACGAAAATCACTTTTATTTTAATTTTAACAGTCAGTGTTATTTTCAAATTATTTTCACGCAAAATAAGTTTAGCCCAGTAATAGATGAAAAACCTAAAGTAATACTAGAATACAAAACCACTAAGACTTTTATTTTAAAACGTATGTATTATTTGCTTATAAGTGAATGAAATAAAAAAAGTGTTTAACGAAACTTGTAGATTTAATTATTTTAAATCTATTTATATAATTTAACTATTTTAAATTTATTTATATAAATCATACGATACTTGAATTGCTAAATTTACCTAATTTGTTAAAGTAAAAGATAAATAAATTAATTAAATTTAATTTAAAAAAAATAATAAGTAAAAGATAATTAATTTTGAGAATACTCATTGAGCAGTCGAAATATTTATCAATCTATTTGAGACCGTAGATTCTCACGATAAACAGTGACACCTTTCATTCGAACGTTTCGGCAATGTAATGAGGACACCATGAGATCGCTGAATCATCAAAAAGAAAGGTATAATATTATACATCCTCTCACGAGAACCTGCTAGTCGAAATGAGATCGACACTTTATTAAATTTCTAAACTACTAGTTTTAAACTAGCGCTGCATTCCCTGTAAGTCTGAAAACGTGAAAATTCACTTAGAAATTGTGAATGGTGGCAACTTGTATGTGAAAATTCATCCACATATTGGATCTTTGGATGACATTTGATCATAAAAAATGTTACTATCCACATTTTCCAAGTTTATTTCACATTTTCAGATTTAGAGAGATTAATTCTCCATAAAAAATTAATGAAATATTATTAAAAAAAAAATGCCGTAATGTAATTTGTCCACATATTGAATCTGTGGACGACATTTGACATAAAAAATGTTACTATCCACATTTTCCAAGTGAATTTCACATTTTCAGATTTAGAGAGATTAAATTCTCCAGAAAAAAATTAATTAAACATTATTAACAAAATACCAACCAGCTGCATCCAGGTCATGTATTTCTTCCACCAGAGGTACTTGCGGTACTCGGGTCCGAGGGCGGCGATTAGATAATACGAGTACATGACGATGTGGACGAAGGAGTTCAGGAAGCCGATGACGACGCCCTGGGCACCGGGGAGGTACTTCAGGTAGCACCAGGAGAACAGCGCCGTTATGGTGTGATGGTAAACGTGGAGGAACGACACTTGGTTGAACTTCTTGCGAAGAATGAAGAATACCTGCAATTTTAAATTTCATTAGATCGAGTTGCACCGACGACACTCGCTGTCCTACAGGCCAACGACTCAGTCGTCCTCTTTGCAATTCAGCAAAAGTCGAGACTTTTCGGTGTCGAATGGCAAAATAATCCACATTGCACCTGTCTTCGAGTGTTTCGCGAGTTTTTGAAAATGAAGCCGCTTAAAGTCGAATTGAGTTAGTGAGAATATTATTAAGGAGGCTTATCAGGTTGAAAAATTAATGAATGAAAATTAGTTTATTGTAGCATAGTTTAATCGCGGAGATAAATTCTCTATTATTGAAAATTGCAAAAGATTAATTTTAATGAGCTCACAGACTGACGTTAAAGGAAAAATTACTTATTACATAACACGACATTGTAGGAATAGTTTTTTGTAATATTTACTTTAGTTTCATTTAAAATTTACTGTAACTCTAATAAATTTTGCTACAGCTCGTGTAAATTCAATCCTGACGTTAAATATTTTTTGTAAAAGGACTTATAGTTCGTTGAAATATTATTAAATAAATAAATAAATAAATTTGACAAGAAACTATTACAATATGTTTCCAAAAATGTCAGTCTGCGAGAACATTAAAATTAACTATTGCCATTTTTAGTAGATCTTTTCTCTCCCTGTGTAAAAAAGTCTCAGGTAAATTTTTAAGCGCGAGGGGAACGTAATAATCAAGCTATTAGAATTTAACATTACATTACATTTTAAGACTTCTAAGATACAGACATTTCCTTATTGGAAAGCAATTGACAAAGAAATTATGATGAAAATATAAATATTTAAATATTTAAAAGGTTATATATTTAATATTTAAAAGGTAATATTTGAGAAACATTCCTTGATAATGAAAAATGTGAAGAGGCTAAGCGTAAGTGTATGAAAAAAATAAATATCGTTGTAAATATAGTTAGCATGCACTCGAACGTGCAATATATACCTGTTCACTCTGCGCCTCGACGAACCTCCTTAAAATTAATGAAAAGCACACCGCTATAAGCGCTAAATTAGCTTAGAATTTGTTAAGGCTTTTTTTTATAGCAGTGAAAATTTATTCATTGTTGACACGCGACAAGTGCTATCTAGAATTAATTAGCGTAATTTACATCTGCATACACGACATCGGATACTCACTGTGTCAAGCAGTTCCGTGATTTTGGAGAAGAAGTACCACCAGCTGCCGGCCGAAATCTAAAACCAAGTGCGTCGAAAAGTTAATTTATTAATACACCTCGTGCAATTTGCATGCCATTGGCAAGCCATCCTCGCTTTCCATCGCATATTATCGACGGCACCGGGCCAGCATAATGGATATAGGCGAGATAAGACCGGAGCTCACGGACTCCTTTTTCTTCGCAAATTGAGAAGAATTTTTATTAAGGACGCGAGAGGATCGAGGGGGAAAAAAAGGTCAGGCGTCGCCGATTTGAATTTCAAAAGGTGTGACCGCGAGAAAGTCGGAGACTTACCGCCAACTGCATGCCGCTGCTGCTAACCGACGGCTGATCCGTACTACAGGTGGTGCTGCTCATTACCAGATTTACCAAATTGGCGTTGAAGGCCTGCGAGGAATACTCAATTTTAGACGAGAATTTTTCTTATTTTAAGATCAAGAGGCATTCATTCTTTCCTTGATAAAATAAATATGTAAAAAGTGGGGAAAAATCACTTAATTTGTAAAAAAAGAAGAAGATTGAGTCAGTCTAAGCTCGAGTAGATTAACTATATCACTTCCGTAAAGTTAGAATTTTCAATATATCAAATCTTCATGTATTATCAAAAGAGAATTTATTGATTAAGGTATAATATTTTGATTAATTATAACGAATGTTACTTATTTTAAGACCAAGAGTTCTTCGCGTACTCTGATAATGTAAAAGCGTGATAAATGAGGAAAAAATTGCTCAATTTAAAAAAAAAAAATTGAATCAAGCTAAACTCCAGTGGTTTAACAATAACTTTCGTAAAATGAAACCACTCGATGCCATTTTTAATATCAAGTTTTCAAAAATTGATCAAAAGAGTGTTTATTGATTAAGACAATTTATTAATTAATTAAGTGTATTCATGTTTAGAGGGAAGAGAAAGAAGATAAAAGGTGGAGATCGAAGGTTTACCATGATGGTGAGGTAAATGCTGAAGATAACTTGAAATCCGTTATAAAGTATGATGATGGGCTTGAGCTCGAAGGCTGGCCTCTTTTCCATCATTTTAGGGCCAATCTTCAGGACGAATGTGAGGTAGGCCGAGAGAATCACCAGGACTGGCACTGGCGAACCCATCAGTGGCCATTGGTCCACCATAGGATCTACAGAACAATCAAAGTTTACAATTATTTAAAAAATGTATAATATTGTTAATATTCTATTTTGATGATATAACCTTGTCACTCGTTCTCTTGTATATTTATATTGATATCGTGATGATGCTTGTGAATAACGAGTACAAAAGCAATGGATTTAATTTTTGTAGATTTAATTAAGATTATTATAATCCATTCTTATAACAAAAAGCGATTTAGAAGATAAAATATCTACTGCAGTGAAATTGAAACGGAAAACTCAGTCGTAAAAATGCATAAATTGACGCGAATGAAACACATGAAATATGTCAAATTAAAACTGCAGAATTTATAGGAAAATTTTTTCTTGCAAATCATCATTAAAATATAAAGATTTTTCAAAAAGCCTAAGAAAGTAGGATAGTCGTTTAAAATAATTGAACAATCCGCATTCTTTCGCGCGAATAATTTTCTAATTTGCCATCAATGCGCGGCGGTCAATTATCTTTCTCCCAAATAGTGACCCACAACGTGAGAAAAGAAGGTCAACATTGACAGGTCTATTTAGTAATAAATTTACTACCTTACAGTACAGTGCCATCAAAAGTCACATAAAATTAGATTACGCCGATTATGTCTTTCGGCGAAGGAAACTGGACAAGACGCTACCGCATGGGATATGAACATGGCTTTACGATGTTGTAAAAATGTCGCTGGATCGTGAACTTAAAAATAGAAAGAAAAAAAAAGAAGCGACACGTGCATCGAACAACGACTGATCGGTTTTCTTATAATTTCGTGACAAATGGTAATTTCGAGCATTTGAATTTTAATTGTATAATTTATAATGCATTAATATTAATTTTTCATTATGGTTCAAAGCACTCTTGCAGTTTATTCAAATCCTGGAAGCGGATACTTTTAACGAGTCAGTTTATTATTACCATAGGAGACGTTTCAGTTACTAGTTTGCCAACTTCACCAGGTCTGCAATTCGTAAAATTACATTCAGAAATAATTGATTTGATAAATCTTATAATCTTATAACTAATCTGTTTATAAGAAATCCCTTTATAAGAAATTGACGGAATTTTCATTGTTGACGCTTTTTTCACGTTGTGATTGGTAGTTGTCTTTTATTATTTATTTACATTATTGTTTATTTGATACTATAACCTCTAAAAAGAATCTCTCGTCTGATTTAATTAATAAAATAATAATTTAATAGCCACCGAAATGTGGTCTCGGTATTATTATAATAAACTGACTCGTTAAAACAACCGCTTCTATCATTTGAATATTCATTATTGTTAAGAATACACTTCCCATAGCGGTTTAGTATTTAATTATCGGTTAAAAGCAATTATTCAAATTGTATAATGAAACTTTGAAAATTTGTAACTAGACAACTGCCACACTCGGTACCTTTTAAATATTAATGAAACATACAATTTTTAGTGTGTTCGATTATTTAAATTCTAGCACTAAAAGCTAAGAGAATTTGCAGTGATTAGATTTGCGAGTGTCAAAACAGGGGCCGAGATAAACTCAAGGTGATAAAACAAAAAAGAAGAAATTTTTGTAAAGGTATGTGTAAATTTCTGCAATCAACAATTGGTCGAACTTAACTTTAACTTTAATAGAAACATCCCTGATAAAAAAGCGAAGAATTAAGAAAAAAAATGTACGAACACTTCGTGATATCCTCATCAAAAATGTGATTGAAAGCCATTTCTAATCAATCATCTGGAACAAAACTCTTCTATAGGCATTTAAAGATCTAAATATACGGAGAGAAAAGTTCTTGTAAAAATTACTATATTGTTTTGTAAAGTCTATCAAATTTGACTATACTTTTCTAGTAAAATTTTTGATTTCTCGAGTAGTCTGCCCTACGTTACAAAACAGAATAGTAATTTTTACTGAAACTCCTCTCCGTGTACACTGAGAAAAACAGTGGAAGTAATCTATGCCGTATTGCATAGTAAATCTTAGTATATTTGTCAATACCATATTTTTGATTATACTAAA
Source organism: Sycophila texana (assembly GCA_035582955.1). Lineage (NCBI taxonomy): Eukaryota > Metazoa > Arthropoda > Insecta > Hymenoptera > Eurytomidae > Sycophila > Sycophila texana. The sequence goes on from JAWWEN010039611.1 coordinate 10,295, forward strand.
CAATAATATGGTAATATATACTATTTCCATTTAGTTTAGTTGTTCATTTATTTTAGTGAATTTTATATTTAATAGTAACTTAAGCAATAGCCGTAAGTCGTTCCATAGTATAGTTAAAGTTATTGTCTCCAATTCTTTTTTTTTACATAGCTACCTTTACTATAATTTTGTTTTTACAAGACACTATAAAAGTCTGTTTGAAGCCCTATAATGCCATATTTTATAGTACTTTGATAGTAACTATATATTTCTTTTTTTTGAGTGAAATAAGTGAAATAAGTAATAAATTTTATGATAACAAGAGTCCACAATGCACACACCGTAAATTCACGAGACAAAATATTTAACCGACCCAAATCTCATAATTAAAAATCTCATTCGACGCAAGTGGTGGTATCCCGCCCGTAAAAAAGGGTCACGTTCCGTCGACGGTATACCGATAAACCGCGATCGGACCGCAACTGGCCGGGGGAGCAGCGGTATCGGCCCCGCGGAAGCAAGTCCCCATTCACCGGCGATCCACCAGTGAGATTTGGTACCCGGCGCTGGGGAATCCTCCTTGGCCGAAATACGTCAAGGAGCCGCAGTTACGCGAGGTGGCGGTAAAAAGTGACTCTAATCGGCCGTGAGTCTCGTTCCCGTTCGTCCGCAGATGTGACCCGGTTCCGGCGCCTCTTTACTTTCGTTCGCCACCGGGATCCCTTTTTCTTTTCCCGGTAAGCGAGGAGGCTGCCTCTCGGTCCCAGCCTTTGCATCTTGTGAATCTTTCAGAAGACGCTACGAATTTTTAGTGGGACAGTTCGGCGACTGAACACGTGGAGCTGCTCGTGAAGAATCTATTTATTTCTTTTATGGCGAAAGTTAATTGCGAACTATAAATACTTAAATATATGCTATGAAGTAAAGTATTTTGCAGTACTTTGGAAAGCACTTCCTGCGATTGCTGAATAATTCGACGAAAAGATGTATTGCATTGTTTGTAAGATGAAAATCAATTTTTTTTCTTTAATATAGAGCATTCAGATTTTTTTTCCGGACTTCAATTTTTAGTTCTAAGATTGCCCTTATATGTATAAATAAACGTTGGGTTAAAAAAGACTTATCGAGTGTAAATGGGTTAATCAATTAAGTTCGGTTTAAGCTAATATGCAAATATTGAGGAAAATATTCTGGAAAAGCTTTTACGTTATTATTCATACTAAGTAGAGCGTATGTAATCATTTTTCTTATTTGTGATGTAAATTTTAATCTAAAGTCAATACTTACAGAACAGACAGTTTTGTTTACAATAATAATTTTCTCACTGTAGAGGGACAACAAAAAAAAATTTACAGAATCAGCAATGCATTGTTACTTAACAGCAAGTTTTGATTGTGAATTCTTCTGGATTGATGCGAATAAATAAGATTGCCAAAACAGTTCATACGACGTCGAATGTTCAGAATGAAAATTTAAAAAATTTTTGTCGCTTTTTTCTTTTTGACCAAGATATATTTTGCGACCATTAGTGCCTACGTTTTTCAAGTGAAGTTAAATACAATGAACGTCCAAAAAAAATTTACGAGTAGGTTAACTATATGCTCTCGGAATTATAGGAATAATAATCTATCTGCGAGGATTTATTTTTTTAAAACTCGATAAACTAACTCAACGTGAATAATTCTCTCTTTAAAAAGTGTTGACAGGAAGTGAAGTATTTTAAAACACGATTTGATTGCTGCACGGGCATATTCGATTAAATGGCGCTAAATTTAAAAATCTATCCATAAAAATATGATATAAAAGAAGGGGCGTTGAATTTTACTAGTTATTTAAAATTTAATAATAAACCATTGAAGGTTAAACTTCAGAGAAAAAATAGCAAAGAAGTTTTGCAGTTGGAGTAGAATTAATTGTTTTTTCAAAGCGAATGGTGCTACAATTTCCCTGTATAAGACGTTGATTAAACTAATCCAAAGCTGATTTAAGATTATTTAAATTGACTTATTTATTCAGCTTTAACTTCATATAAATCTTGGGCATTTTAAACGCCTTTCAAGAAGAAATTTAGCAAAGAAATTTGAAAATTAGCAGAAAAAGCTGAAAGAAGCTTCGCAATACTATTGCTTGTCCAATTAGCAAATGCTCTCGATAAATTGATCGACGAATTAAACCAAATTGTATTCTAAGATAATGTGCGGACGATGAAAGATTTGAAAGTGAAATACAAGGAATACACGACTAGAGTTTCGACGAACGCTGGAGGAAGTAAACTGTTGCCACTTTTTGTTCGCTAATTAATTGCGAAACTTTGGTCCGTGTGAAACTCCAGTGGATATGACTTTTTTCATAGAGGAGGAAGTGGCGACACCGTATAAAAGACAGAAAAACAAATATATATTATTCTCACCTCGGGTACTCTCCAAGATCTCGTTGTAATTACTGACGACTTTTTGGATGATGCTGGCCATTTTGATCGCGTGCACTGCTCGAGCTGGGGTTGAGTGTTTGATCAATTGCGCCTGGAAGATAACGATCAATCGAGATAACGATTATTGTGCAACTATTGCAATTGCTAAAGTTTCACTCGACTTCATATTTAAAATTGTTTGCGTAAAGCGCATTTGAAGTATTATCAGTAAAGGATAATTAAAGAAAAGGTTGGTGGTGTTTACTTATAATAGTTGATAATTTTTTTTTTTAACTAATGCTTCGTTCGGCTGTATTCTCTGCGATAACCAAACCGGACTCGTCGATACATTCTAGCGCGGACTTCTATTTTATTCAAAGAATGTCGATTTTGCGGATACTCTACGGCTATTATCATTTTTATATACATTTAAATGAATTCTTCTACAGAAAGAAAAACAAGATCGCGTGAAAAATCATTTTTATTTAAATGCTGTTCCCATTTTTTTCACTAGTTTTGTATCGTGTTTTATGAAAAATTTCTTCGGGCATTGCGCTTGATACACTCGATTCTGTTACTTTTTTTTAAATACAACTTGGAGCTTGAAATAGATCTTGCGACTAGAATTTGAATGTATATGTGCGATTCTACGGACTTAGACAAACAACTGGGGTATTAAAAATAAAAAAAAAAATTTTGAAAGCACAC
>JAWWEN010039622.1:0-13383 GCA_035582955.1 Sycophila texana
CGGTTTGTAATTTTTACTCACTCTTTCTCTCCGTGTACGGAGCATAGTAATTTTTACTATACATTTCTATCCGTGTAATTTTATCCATCAAGTACGTGGAAGTAACAATTCACTTATATACTGTCATAAAGTAGTATTATAATTGTAAGCAAGACGTTGAACTTACCGATAATGAAAATTCCAATCAGTCTAATTATGCCAAACTCCATGTTATTATAATTAAGGAGGACATTGGCAAGATGAGCTGCAAGAAGAGCGTAGACTCCACCGCTCGCTCCGACTAAGTAAACGTCCGTATCGAAAACTGACGTGCCTAAGGAACCTAAAAATTAAATAAAAAGGTTAAATCATTGTTCCATCAGTCAATTCGATATTTGATCCTATTCAATATATAATCACATCTTAAGGGCAACAATTACAATAGACTTTTGTTATTAATTCTTGCGTATAATAATAAAATTTGCTGTCGATAAATATTATAAAGTTGACATTTTAACCTTTTCATTATCTTAAAAGATCCGTAGAACAACTATACAAGATTGTAATCTTCATTGTCCTAATTTTTCAACTGTTTCTTGTAAAATAATTACTTATTTAATATTTCAGGTACAAGTTATTTTTAATTTACTCTGCAATGTGAATTATTGCAGTGAATATATATTCTGTATCGTAGTATCCTACTGTACTAAATGAAGTAATTTAATTTGATTTATTGATAAAAAAAATTATGAATGACAAAACTCCTCGCAGCAATGGCCGGGGGAAAGTATAATGCTCATCAACGTTAAACGTTCATTTACATGTCTACATTTCTCGTCGCTATAAAAATTTTTGCATTTTACGAAGAAAATATAAAAAGGAACGCCGTAGCCAGCCGGTAGGTGCAATGCACAAAGTAGCGCGGAAGGCCAGGTAAACTCGTCGGTTCAAGGATAATTTGTGGGATGAGAGATAAAAGAAAAAAAAAACGTAAAGATAAGAGGGAAAACAGTTTTCATGTAGCTTGCAATAATATGAAGGTGGAACGAATTCACGGCAAAAGGGAAGAGGGATGGGATCGCAAGCCGACCAGAATAATGCTTGCTTTTATGCCACTCTGGCCGAGCATTTTCCATTTTCATACGAAAATCCCGTATTCCGCATTTAAAAGGTAATTAAATCCGTAAAGGAATTGCGATCATTGTTGAGGTTCATTACGAATGCAGCAAAATGGTTCACTCTGCTTTAATTCGCGGGATTAAAATCGCTTTGGTCCGTACTTTTACCGCATACATTTTAGTCCTTACAGGTAGGTAGGTATTTTGTTGTAAAAAAAAAAATTCAACTAGAAATAACGTCTGCGTTAGAAAGTTTATGACAGCGTTGGTAATTTTACGTACAGAATTACGGCATTAAGTTAAGTAAAATCGTGATCGTTACGCACGTAAAATTGTCATTATGCTAGCCATCTTCAGCTCCTGATAGCCATCTTACATTTCATTTAATGTAGGTCTCATTACTGTTAAAATTTCGACCTCTTCTTTTTTTTTTTTCGTTAATTGGAGACGTCCAATTTTTGTGCGATGCATTTATTTTTATCGCGCGTATTTTAAATAAAACGACGTTAGTGAAAATAATAAATTAACATACTAAATTAATTGCCACTCATGCAAGTAGTACTTCTGTCTCTCCAATCGTGAATTCACCACGTTGCGTTTAATCTCAGGTCAAAACTGCATAGTAATTTTACAACAAACTTTTCCTACGCTCTAGCCACTTGTCATTTTTTACGAATCGTTTAGTATCTGAAGGCGGTACAAGTTCGTGTATATAGCCGCTCGTGGAAGAGGTCGTTAACTGCTTACGAAAATCAAGCAGGATGATAAAATTTGAGCGCGCCGGGGGGAGAGGCGAGCGGAAGAAAGGTGGCGTTATCGTGGGAAATGCCAGGGGAGTCGGCGTCGTTATTACAGGTCCGCGTCCTCGACATTAGCGGGGAAAAGCGCCGAGGCCCGCGCTGCGGAAACAGCCGCAGGAATGCACCTGCGTGGTGAGAACGGGACGGATTGCGGCTTCGATTTTTGGCTCACCCACTGTCTCGCTCTCCATCCTTCGGCAGGACGGTATTTCGCGGCCGATCGGCTTTTTTTATACCACCCGACGTTTTGGCGTGCGGCTCCATCGGGTGTGCGCGGAGGACGCGCTCCTTTTCGCGCGCAGTTCCGATGCGCGACGTCACTTCCGGTTCCGGCTTGAGCCGTCGCGACCCACGACGAGGGATGCCACTTCGCGTGCTCAGGAGGATAACGTAGTGCCACTCCTATTAGACGCGTTATTAGAGCTAATTGCGTGGCTTCTTTCATCCTCGCTCTTCTTTTTAACTTGGGTCAATTTGATTTTTATTTCAGAAGTTCTATTTCTTTTTGAGGAACAAATAAGCATTTGCTGTGTATGACTATTTTTTTGTTCGTTTGAAGGATTTCTTTTTTTTTTTAACAAGAAAATTAATTATTTAAGTGGATTTAACACGATATGTGTTTTATTGAAAGAGCGATGTAATTATAATGATTAATAATGTAAAAATCGAATGTCAATGAAAAAGTAAAAATATTCAACTCGATTAACTTTTTAGATGAGATTATTTTTAGTAAGTTAATATAATTTATTCACTTTTTTTCTGAAAGCGTTTGATTAGACTTTACTATTTGCAGTGCAGAATGTAAAAAAAAAAAAAAACATTTTATAGATAGAAAAAATAATACAAAAAGAGAATAGATACCACGTTCCATTTAATTTTGCATATAAACATTAAAGTAAATTCTACAGCGCCATACGTGGGCCATTTTATTTGTTCAACATATTCGTCCCTAAGAAATTCAGAGAGGAAAACATCGCTTAGTGCGTGCATCTAGACAGGACAAGTAGACTCCCACGGAGAGGAAAGACAAACGAGGAGCACGGGAGAAGACTGTCGGGTGATCTAAACGATGACTTGGAAAATGCAGACGAGAACAATGCCAGGGATTCTCGACGCGCGAAAGCTCGCGCTCCAACGAGGATGTCGCTCTTCCTGCTGCGAGCACACGACGCACGAAAGAGGCGTGCTGCAGCCACTACGGGCAAACCAGCTCGCGCACTTGGAAAAAGCTTTTCTTTTATTTTTTATATATCGACGTCGAGCCTGAAGAGCTTTCGTTACTTCTGTTGGAGTAGAGTTTTAAAGAACTCAAGCACTTTTATTATTTCCGGAAAAAAATGCTGCGCTTTCTTTTATTAATTGCGGTGCGAAAGACTCAGCATCCAACATAAGTAATCGGCAACCAACAGGACTTTTTTTTTTACCTCAAATTATTTATTTCAAATAGTTGCATTTACATTTTTTTTTAGGGGAGTTTATAGCGAATGCATGTCAAAGGCCGGGTATTATACTTTGTGTTGGATTCAAACTCTCATCGCGTTTGCATGTAAATTTGAGCAAACTGTTATACCGACAGCACGAGAAGCACTGACATAAAAGGCCGCGTTACTTCGACCGCATCGATTGAAAGTGGTTCCTTTTTTAGCGGCTATTTTGCGGTCTGAGAAACATTGTTTTCGGAACTCTCATGCATATCTTTACCGCACGGCATATAGCCAACCAACTGGATTTTAGGTAAACAGCACGATGCCAAAATGATTGAGTCCATCGAGTCTCGAAAAATATTTCTCTTCGAAAGTACAATTAATTATAAGGTTTTTTTTCGACGAAAAAATTTGTTATTTTGAAATCGTAAAGAGGCAACTGCCTTTAATCTGTCGCTAAATTATTAACTTGAAGACAATGGATAATGCATCTTTATTGCCTGGAGATCCATAATTTGGGTCGCAATTTTCAAGGTGAAAAGAAATTACGTTAAGTGTTTTCACTTGAATGTTATTTAAGAAACAATGAATTTAATTGCAATTGAGTGAATAATGAGGAGCGGTTATACATTCAATGGCGGGAGATAAAGATCGCTGTAGAAATTAAGAAAGTAGGAGATAGATAAGTGACTTCAAGTATTTCTAGGCCTTTTAAAAAAATACCCGCATTTATATTCTCAGCTTATTATCCAAGAATCTCGACTGTTAAAACAAAGGTGCACGAATACCTCAATGCCAATCGACTTCTTTTAATAAATTCATGTTTTCCGGGCTTAACGAGCCAACTCGTTTTCGATTTCGACTAATTACAATAATAATCACTTCAATATTCTACTTCTGAAATAGTTTCTCTGTTCTCCGTAAAGTGATAAGAATTTTCTGACGTACCAGTGGAAACAAGTAAAAAAAAGTTCAGTTGTTTTTACTCCGGAACGTTGGAGTTATAGGGAAGAAAGTGTCGTGAATTAAAAGCACTCTTCACAAATATTTGGGATCAATTAACTAATTCCATCCTTTTCTCCATTTACTTATTAAAATGACACCTTCTATGTTCGTAGATACAAACACATGAGATACAAAAGCTTACATAATACTTATATTTATATGCACTATAAACTCCTCGCTCTGAAGGAGTGGAGAATAATCAGACAATAAAAAAAAAAGTATATAGTATCAGAAGATGCTTCTTGCTGACGAAGTCGTGTAAAACATCATGACGTTTCTATCTCAAAAGAGTAACTGAATAAAACTTGTAACCTCAAACGACGCGGACTTGTTGTACAACCTCGTTCAGACGCTTTCATCGTAAAAGCGTCAATTGAAAAGTATCGTGAAAAAAAAAAAGAAAAAGAAAATAGTACAGAGCGTACTAAAGCGCGCAAGTAAAGAACCCAGTGGAGGAGCGATTGAAAACCCGAGGAGGAAAAAGCGAGAAGCTCCCTCTTCGTCGTTCCAGCGAGGGAGCGCGCGCGCGGCCAAGAGGCTCCGCATTAGCACTTTTCCCGCGACGAGAGGGATCCATCGTGCTCGCGCGCACGCCCGCAGACGCGCCGGTTTAATTACGACGATGAGTGATAAGATAAAAGCGCGCTCCGGCGAATCGCTCGGGCCCCCTCCATCGCCAGCGCGGCGCGCATTGAAAGGAGAGGGAAGAGAAAGAGGGAGAGAGAGATAGAGAGAGAGAGAGAGAGAGAGAGAGAGAGAGTGCGGCTGTGGAGTAGAGCGCGAGGAGAGTGCCGGAAGCGCGTGTGAAAAGGGCGCCGAGCGGACGCGCTGCTGGCGGGCCCGCAGGGAAATGACGGGGCTACTGCGCTTAGCTGGCGATCGCCGCGAAGGCGTTGTATATTGAGCTGCGGACGATAGGGTTGCTGGAGTTCCGTGGGGGATCCAAGTGAGGCTTGAAATTCGAAAGAATGCAGTCGGGACGGGATAGCGACTGACGCGATAAACCATCCCCTTTATTGTCGTGATTTTGCTTCTACGGTAGGGCTTCGATCATTGCGTAATATATTTTTAGAGCAGGTAGTAATTTAGAAAAGGAGATAAATTTGCAAAAATTTGTTTTTTAAATAATATGAAAGTTTTAATTGCAGTCTCTCTTTGGAATTATTTTATCGATTTACTGTTATACGTATAAATAAAATGAATATAAATTACGTGATGAAAATGTTTATTTAGAGTTACGTTCGAAGGGAAGTGTGTGTAATTGATGCAATGTTTATTGAACTTACCAGCAAGTACTCCAGCCATGTATACCGCAGCAATCCTGAGGCTTCCGTGAACCATTTCTAGCGGCAAGCCAACGGCTACTTGTACGCCAAGATTGAACAATAAGTGTAGCCATCTGTAATTAGAATAAAATGCTCCTATTTAGTAAGTAAATAAAATTAAATTTAATTTAAATGTTATTTTTACTAAACTTTTTTTTTTAATCGTAAATTGTCATCATATTTATCAATATGGTGCATCTTTTTTTTATTATTTATAACGCTTAGCGTTGGTATTACGGTCCTTTTTAACATTATGTACAAGTTGGATGCAGGGAAACGCAAGAAACTTTGACAATATTATTATTATTATTATTATTATTATTATTATTATCCACCGGGTTATATCTTATATCTTCCTTATTTTCATAAATAGAACAGCTTTAGAAATTTAAATACCTAAGCCACATTCAACATCAGGCTTTTATAAGAAGGTGTAAATTTTAGTCAACGAATACGAGAGTATCGCAAAGCAGCGCGAGTAATGAAAATGTATAAAAATTGAGAAACTTGGGAATTGGATGGAACGAGTGCTGAGCTCTGGACTTTCCCGAATGCAAATTATTCGAATGCTCAACAAGAGATGGATTGCGACTTCGGGGAGGCGGTCTAAGAAATGCAAGGTAGGAGGAGCTTAGTGAGATCGCAGACATGCAAAGAGACGGCCGAGAGCATTGGGACGCGCGAAATTTCAGAATTAACGTCACTGCAGCCGAAATAAACACACTTCGACGAGTTTTTCCTTCGCGAACTTCGCCGCGACGGAACTTTGGACGCCCCAGCACTGCGGCGGCCAAATCTAATAAGCAACGCGAACTTCGACGCAACTAAACCCGCCCCCGCGTTTACCCGCATCTCCCAAGCCCGGAGTATAGCTATAGTACAATAGTATACAAATTCGCTTCATCGAAATTAGGGGAAATTTATTTTATGTTATACATTGAAGCGAATTAGAAGCAACTGTCACATTTCGCCGCATGGTAAACTTAGTTTCTTGCAGAATTGCAGAATTTACTGGGATCCCAGAAAATTCTAATTGCATTTCTGTAATAAATTATTTGTAAGAAACTTTAGTGCAACATTTTTTAACCCTTTAGTGTTTATTTTTTCAAACTATCAAACTAATTTTTACTTTTAGCTCATTATTTATGTGTAAATTGAATATCACGTAAAAATGAGATGAATTGTGAGAAAAGAAAAGTTCAGCAATCATACACATAGACAGTGAAATGTAATTGGAATTGTTGAGCTAGCAAAAAAACATTCGCATCAAAAGTTAGCCGCTGCAAAAGCATCACGGTACTTGTTAAAATTCTTTTTAATATTTATCTTTTAACAACGAAAAGCCCAGGTATTGGTTACAAAAGCGCACTCATTCTTTAAATAAATTACAACAACAAAAAAATCTTAAATTAAAAACTTTTGCTTTTTACACGCGCTTTTGTTAATTGACATAAATACTAAATAAGAATAGTCGTGAATAAAAGACGTGATCAATTTTGAAAATTGACAATCTTAAAAAGAAAAAGAAAAGAAGGGATAAATCAGCCAGTCGTCAGATCCATCGAAGGATAAGTCGGCTTTAAGAGTTGGATAGAAGGCGCGGGGCGCGCGGCACGGAAAAAGAAAACGAGCCGCGTGCGTGAGCGATGTAAATTCAGCCAGCGGAACGGGCGGCGCTCGGATAAAAACGAGCCTAGGAAATAGGCAATTTGCACTGCCTATCAATAAGTGTATAGCCTACTGCCGGGACTAGTCGCGACCCCGCGCTTACCGGCGATTGTTTTCTCGCAGCTGACGCTGCGAGCGAAAAAATTTTACTCCTACACCATACTGTCCCTCGGTGGCTTTCTCTTTCTTCCCAGCGCGTCTCGTTAACTCGATGTAATTATTTCTGGTGTAGAAAAGGGACTCAAGGCTGTTCCGGTGTGCCCTGGATTACTTGCGCATAGTTCGTAACTATTTAATCTCCTTAAAGTTTCATTTATGAAATTTCAGTAGTTTTAGTGGCTTTTTGTTCTTTTCATTTTAGACTATGCGAGTGCTGCTGGACGAATACTTTCACCATTATTAATGTGATAAAACTTGAAAACGATATTTTGAAAAATGATCGTTTCTTTGCTTTTTTTGGATTTTATTTTTATTTTCAATTGTGGTTACCTTGTATCTCCAGTTTATTATTTATTTTTAGAAATTATTGTAAAATGATTTTTAAACTATTAATTTCACCCATTTTTAAGAGGCGTTAAAAAATGGCAAATTATTCAAACAAAACTTCTTTATCAAGATACTTTCGTTTGGTAAATACTTCAAATATTGAAAATGTATATCGTATCAATCTTTATTTTGAAAATGTATGCTGCAATTTTTTGGTAATATTGTTCCTATTTATTTTCGTCCCTGATGTACAAGAAAAATTCATTCGTATAACTTTGGTCAATCTTCGATTTAATATTATTTACTTAAGCCAACATATAGATTGTTATACATTTTTTTACAACTAAGTACAAACTTCGCGTACTTGCGCGGAGGTCAAAGCAGCCGCAGTCTGTGGTGCGGGGAAATCCACTATAGGAGGGGAAAAACCTGCTGCAGCAGGGAGCCAGTCGGCGACTCATGACCATGCATTATTCTCTGAATGTAATACTTGGCCCATCATCCCCCGCCCAAGACATCGTCAAAAAAGTGCCCTTGCTGTTGCGGCACAGCGGTCACCTATCCATAAGCTTGAACCGCTCCGAGCGGTGCTTAACTTTGATGAATATATCAAAGAAAACTTTCGCCATGTATTATCAAGGACCCATTCAACGGTGCTTCTTCATATTTCAAATTAAACATTAACGTGTATGATGAACAATAATAATGCTGGCGCCTTATTAATGTTATCAGTACTAAATGATGGAATAAGCCAAGTAAGAAAGTAAATTCTCCTTTGTTCCCTCATGCAAGGAGGGTAAAAATAAAGAATTCTCCGAAATCTCTCCTCCCTGGCCAATATATATAAAAGCTCACCCCAATCAATCGTTTGACGTGTGAGACGGGGCTCGCGGTTATTGCGATCCTTTGAAATCAAAGGTGAAGCGCAAACAAACTTGGCGGCTGCCTTCGATTATGTGCATAAGGAAACGGGGGCCGAACAGGAAAAAAAGGGATGCAATAAAAAAAAAGAATAAGGAGGGATGAGTCGGGACCCGCGAGTTCGTTGGAAATTGCCTTCGTGCCAGCCAATTTGGCCTCTTCTTTGGACAGCTTTGGGGAGAAACGGAGAGAGGGAGAGGCTCCGATCTTTCTGATTCGCGAGGAGATGCCGTAAGAAGCGATTATAAAGAGAATAGATAATGGAAGTACCGTCTAAAGCGCGGCTTGCGGGTCGCTGCACTCCATACCGTCTTAGATGCATATTATGTAGCGTTGAGCTTCTTCAACGTAATATATATATACAGTAATTCACGCGTCTTGATGCTTATGGCCTCGCTTTCGACCAGAGCCGATTAAGAGGATTAGGCAGTACTTGTATTCAGGCTAAAAGGGTGATCGATCTCAATTTTGTTCCTGTTTCGCACGTCCGAGATAAGCCTAAACTTATTAAAGGCGAATATTATGCTGGGAAATACTTAATTAAGACTTGAGTCAATCTTAATTTTGCACTTTAAATTCCCGATAAACTCTTTAAATTATTCGTTCATTTATTACAAGAAAAAGGAAAATTTTCATTTATCGTTGAGGGCGTGGCACTGAATTAAGAAGAAAATTGGTATAGCAATAAAATAAAAAAAGTGAACGTACAAAAATTTTAAAGAATTTTTATCACGAAATTCTCTCGTGTATTTTCTCGCGATAACCCACGCAGACGCAGTCGCGCTCGTAAAATTTCGTCCTATTTGTTATTTCAGCGCCGGAGCAGAAGTGACATTCCATCTTTGAATCGGAAATTACGGTCCTCCCGAGGGCACGAGTGCATCGCGTCGCCGGCGGTCGATGCCTCGCGCGTATGGAGTAAGCCAATCACACAAATGGAGGGACAAGATAAGCCGCACCATGCAGTTTTGTATTCCGGAGAAAAGCAAACTCGGTTTTTTTTTTCAGCGGCGTTATTATAGCTCGAAATGGCGTTGTGCCTCCGCCCTCTCGATGTATGTTTTTTTTTTCACCCACACGCTAGTTTATGGATTAGTCGTTCGAAGAATTCACGGATAGGCGAAATGTGTACCGACTGTTTAAGTTGTGCTTAAAAAGTTCATGACAAATGGGGGGAGGTAAAAACTTTATCTTCCGAATCAAAGATCTCCTCACTCACGACTCTGGCTAATTTCTTATTAGACACGATACTCAGGAATTTAGATGCACGATGCGAAATTGACTTTTACATACGAAATTTTTGTTTATTAATCGTTAAAAGTTCCAGGTGAACAATAATTCTATAAGAAGATTTGATGGATAAGAACTGTCGCTGTAAATTACTCAAATCAAGACTTTCACAAATTTTCGAGTTCAATTTATCTATCGACGAGGAATCGATCGGACATGTTTGAGCAGGGGAATGCAAGCTGCATATACAGCTTTCTGAAGACTATAGGACAGAGAGGGAGCGAGAGAGACAATTTTCAATTCAAATTTGATTTTATGGAGAGTAATTGGCTGAGAGAGCATAAATAAAGCTTTACTCTCTCGCCACTCGCACGTAATTGGCATAACGTTACGAATGCTCTTTGATATAAATAAAGTATTTTAATCGCTCACGATTAAAATTATTTACAGCGGTTTTTCTCATTTTGTTAAGTAAATTTGTTCGTTTTTTCTCATTTCATAAGTTCCAGATACGTAACACCCTATTCCTCACGCGCGAATAGACGAAGCGTACATTTCGAATGCAGAGGAAAGTAGAGAGCAACATCGCCCACGCTAACAGTGTACCCTCAGTTTATACCGAGCGGATTGTAGCTGCGATGGGCCCAAGCGCGCCTCGCTGGCCAGGCGCTTATAATGCAGCGGTAAACTCGACGAGGTATAATAAAGACGAATCGAAAATCGATACAGCTTAACGTCCATTCATTATTCGCTAAAGTTAATGGGGAAACTGGTGCTTTTTAAGCCGATCGCTGACCGATGTGACACGCGCTCTGGCCAAATGTGACGTATCACGCTTTCATTTTATAAATCCGACACTACCATCACCCTCCCCCCAGTGTGTCGCCCATCAATCGGAACTTTTTTTAAAACTAATCAAACGATCAACCTTCGCGCATTTACTTTAACACCGATGGAGTCCCCGTCTCCTGCAATTCTTTAAAGTAATTGATTTTCAATATATTCCTTTTAGAGGAAGTTTTAGTATTTTTAAATACAGCTGTAATTTATAAATGAACAATATGATTTCAATTTTAATTTGCATAATGCACCAATGTAGAAAAGCCTATGGCGCGTTGAATGAATTTAATCAAGTTTGACTGATCCCCAGTAGATGTTTTATGTTTTACGAGCTCGAGAAAAAAAGCCAGCGGGTGATTCAATTATATTGAGAGCCCAGTCTTGTCAAAAGTTACGTGGGAATGCCTACGAAAAAGCCCCAACGCGGTCGACCGCGCAATCATCTAATGGGTCAAAGGATGTGCGTATGCAACGCAAGTACACTCTACAGGAGGAGGGGACTTGGCCAATTTAAATTAAATGCATGACATGTATAATTGTTACATTTTATATATACATATATAAAATAAAGCCACGTACTAATGCAAATTTTAATCTGCAAGTCAATTCTCTCTGTTTGAAATTCGAACAAACTGTAAAAGAGTATTTAAAAGTCCTGTAAGTAGTATATTATAGCAAATTTATGGAACAAAGTAAACTACCAATTATACATTTACAAATTTTACGACTGCTATATAACACAAGCATTGTGCTATATAATGCTAAAATGCTAAAATATTTTCATTCACTTTGCCCCTCCCCCCAATTTTGTTTCCTCGTACACTATAAGACATCACGATTTTAGTCCTAGACTCGCGAGATGAATTCAAGGCGAATCTCGGAGGCAAAGAAGGTTCGCGAACAAGAAAAAAAAAAAAGAACTCGATCGAGGAAAGAAGTCGAGCAATTTGTCGCGATAGCTCCGCGGCGCTCGCGCGCATTTTCATAATTGCGGAATAGAAATGACAGCCCCGCGCCGGAGGAAAATGTAGATGAGACCCTCGGCGCGGAGTCTATACACACCGATGCGCCCCCCTTGAATTTTTTTCGCCGCACGCCCGACTTCGGGAATAGGCGCGTAATGGCTCGGCCCGTCGCGCATGCATAATCGCTCGGCTACCGGCCTGTCCCTATTCAAATCTGCGCTCCCAAGTTTCGTGGCGCGTCCGCACTTCCGACAAGTCGCGCGGATCCCTCTCCGAGCAGGTGCCTCCGCGGCATCAACGTGGGGGTGGTCGCCGTCCGACGCGGCGAGTCGTCTATTATGATAATCTCATATTGTACAACGCGCAAGCGACTCTTTTTATTCCGATACCACTTGAATTTACTCAGGGCGAAGTCCGCGAGTCACCTCGATGGCTGCTCCCATCACCTCCGGCCTGAGCGCTATATATATGTGTGTGTGTGTACGTGGCGATCGATGCTGCTCTGCATATTTCGAGATTGATCGTTAATCGGTGTCCTGGGGGATTGGTTTCCGCGCGCTTTGATCGTTGGTTCCGCTGGCTCTTTTGAATAACGCGAGGTAACAATAATAACGATAATAATAGCTCATCGTATTTTCAAAGGGCGGCGAGTATAAATTTCAAATTCAAATCGGTCGGTCCTATATCTGCTCGCTATCATACTGTCTCTATTAAAGGCCGTGGCAAAGGGGGATTATGCACTATTAATGGCCACTTTCGTAGGAAATCCGCGGGAGCAGGCTCTGAAACAGTAAACCTCGATCGGCGGATTTATATTGGCAGGGGAATGGTCTCGAAGCGTACTATTATCGCGAATTTTAGATTACCGGCATATATAGTGGGGGCTCTTCGCTCGAAGAAGCCCTAGTAGATGATCGACGACTTCTTTACGAAGTCTCGCTGTTCAATCCAAGTTTCTATATTCTCCGATAAGATTAATCGTCGGGCGTACTCGAATTTTTCGTGCACTGTCATTCAGCCACTTTTCCATCGTGCAATACCCCTTCATTATTAGGTCAGGGAAATAGGAAAAGTTCGGTCGACTTTTCGGGGGCGATATATGCTTTCTTTTTTCTTTTATCGCGGACTTGTTATAAAAAAAGTTTGGAGGTTCAATTTTTTGGTATAGTCTGATTTAGCAATGATAGCGGGACGACGTGAAAGCTTTAATATTAGGTATACTATTGTTATTTTCTTGAAATATTAAAGATATATGTTGATAAGAAAAATGTATAATTAATGTATTCTATTTAAAAATATATATATATTGCAGGTTTATACTAGAAAAAAATATTTTTACTTACAATTAGTTCAAAAACAGTAAGTCTCATTTCGAAGTAATAGTTTAATAAGAGCTAATACAGTTTTATCATAAAATTAAGAAAAGTAAATAAATAAATAAGATACATATTGATATCGTCAACTATATCAAGAGCAATGTACTGTATTTTAAGGGTAGGGTCAAGTGAAAAATGACCAAAAAAGTCAATTTTTTTTTTTTTTTTTATGTATTCTTGAAGTATGCAAGAATACGACTAAATATTTTTTAAAGCCCTAATAAAAAAAATTACATGTTTATTTTT
>JAWWEN010039643.1:0-13381 GCA_035582955.1 Sycophila texana
ACTTACTAATTTCTATAATTTTATTTTTGCAGGTCTTTTTGTAATTCCAAATTTATTGGTATATGACCCCCTTAATTTACATGACTAATTTACATGTGTGAACTGTCGCTGAAGTTGTTCTTTATCATTTTGTGTAAAATTAAATCTGAAAGATTATTGTAAATTCTTTTCTTCAGATATTTTAGTCCTTTTCTTTACATTAATGTCGCAACTGTCGTTGAAGATTTTCTGTATAATTTTGCGTAAAAATAATGTGAAAAATCATTGTTAATGTTTTTCTTCAGATAGTTTCTATAAACGATGAAAATTATTATGACATCGTGGAAAGTTTATGCGATAAACTTCATACGAGTTTCATCAATGGACTCGCATGTCAAAGACGTGTACAAATTTATTTTTACTGCGTTTGGTTTTTGCACCAACGATTGGCAAATTACATTTGACGATCATTACACTAAGAAAAATTCTGACCATCAGAATTTTTGTTATACTTTAGAAAAAGATTACTTAATAGCCGATCACGTGATGGCAGAGAAGCATCAGTTTCGAGAAAATTCGGCTGATGATTATAATAAAAGTGCCTAACAAGATACTAAAGTTTCAGTATCTCTATAGTTATAATGCACAGAAACGCAATTAACATACTCATAAAATAATAATTAGATGCAGATTTCGTTTTGTTATTTACAATTTCTCTCAAAGTTCTGTGAAAGTTGTAATAAATAAGATAAAATTCGAAGGTATAAAAAAGCATTAATGACTTTTTTCTGAATAAAGATACAGATAAGATTTTAACATCAGTCGTTCAACCTTTCGCTGTGAATTGTAGGTATTTAATTGTTTCCTCTTTTCATTGAATGCAAAGGTATATAATTTTTTGTAAACATAACTATTGTATTTAACTTCTCATTGCGTTATTTCGCTCTATAAAAACAAATACACCTTAATCAGATTTTTCAGAAGTATTGTTATTACAAGATTAATTATTCAGTATTCAAGTTTTTGTTTTCTTTTACAGAATCTTCGTATAAAAAAAAATTACCACAAAAAAAAAACTATTTTTTCAGCAAAAATTATTAGTGTTTGTAACGCATTAGCATTTGTATTCAAATTTTTCGCAGTTCATGACAATATGCACATTTAATCTTTCCATGCCAATTTTTTTTTACTCCCTAAGCTTGATGTGACACGGATGTCATTTAATGCTGATGACGGGTTAAAGTGATTGAATATTAAAGAAAGATTTCATAATCCGCAAATACTCCATTAGATTCGATCAAAAACACAAGCTGTAAAATTCCTCGAATTATAACGATCGATTTTTTTAACGAATTTCGAAATTCGCGTATTACTACAGTTTGATCGACGTTTCACTGACATTCGAGACAAGTATCAGTAATAAATACACATAGTACCTATTTGAAGATACATCATACTCCCGACTGGTTTTCCAAATAAAAAAAACAGTAAATAAAAAAGTAAATCCCTTTTAATTTACACTCAAAGAAAAAAAAACAACAACCCCATCTCCTCCGACCATTAATCATTTTAACTGCGCGGTGTACAATGTGATTTCCTTTCTTACGCCTCGGACAAAACAATCGACCGGTACTTCCCGGCGCAAAAACAGCTGACCGGTGTATCTCCCGCTGATATAGTTGTACAGCACCGCAAGCACCGTTAAAAGCGCCCGTCGTCAGGAGGCCTGTGTGCGTCGCGATAGGAAGCGGCAATGAAAAAAAAAATCGGCTGGAGCTGAAGAAGTAGCTCGGTAGAGTCACGGGCACGAGGTATAAGGTTCGCGCTCGGTGAAAAAGGAAGCTCGCCGGCGAATAATCGGCGTTACGAGAAATCTCATTACGCGGCCGGGAGATGAATGGACCGTGTACCCGCTCCCCTCCTCCTCCTTCTTCTGCTTCTTCAACGAGGCACCCGTCGCGAGTATAGAAATCGACCTGAATCGCCAATAGGACGCGGAGAGGTGCCAGAGGCCGCTGTATCACTTCGAGGAGGCGCTTCTTGCGCACACCGAGCGGCCAGGAGACAATGGCTCGAGCCATTAGCCGGCTGTGCCAGATACCCCGATTATCCCTGGGTCGCTTCTTCGCCGAGCTTTTTCTTCGGTTTGTTCTTCTCTCTCTCTCCTCTCTCTCTCTCTCTCTCTCTCTCTCTCTCTCTCTCTCTCTCTCTCTCTCTATCTCTTCGGATTAAGGGTAGAGTACAGTTGGCCGAGATCGTGTTACCGCGGGCCTTGTGTATGGGTGCATAATTCGATAGCCTTGTGTTTATTTGTGAATGTCGAGGTGCAGACTTGCCTGAGGATGTCCTGAATATGGGGAACTGTCAGTCAGGGTTGAAAATTATTTAATTCAAAAATGTTGAATAGTTGCAGCTATGGACTGATAACCTTTAACGTAAGTATTTTGATAAAAACGCACCGATTAAATTCCAGTCAATACCGAGTAATATTCAGTTAATATCTACGTTATTTGACGATGTGACATTAATCATTATCGCCAGAATAAAACTGACAACCGTCAGTGTACTTTGGTAAAGTCTACCGATTAAAATTAAAAATCGTATACGTATTCAATTACGTACGTAAAAATCCTACGTCAATTCAATTTTATAGCATATTTAAAAATTAATAAACAATAAATATTCCTATTAAATAAAATATATCTTTCGAAAGTTATTTTATTAGAAAATATGTTTTCTACAAAATATACAATCTAGAAAATATACAAAATATATCAAGTGTTATTTATTGTAAGCTATATACCAATTAAAATTCAAATTAGAAATGATGATAGTTCCCTAAGCAACATTTTTATTGATGAATAAGGGAAAATGGAAAGTGCGATAATCACATGCTGTCACGTTTGAGCTCCAGGAATTACGTGTCTAAGCTTAATTCAAATTTACTACGCATCTGTTTTGCTGAGGTTAATTACTATTTTACGGATTTGTACAGTACAATCTTCCGCCGGAATTAGTATGTCAATGTCACCGGGATTCGTGTATCATTTGTAAAACTAAAAGTGACTTTCCTTATGCTCTTCCGTCACAAATACGCGAGGAAGTAACCGGCAGTACCCATTTGTTCTTTAAATGAGGCGAGTATCCTCATAAATTACTATTTTTATGGCCAGTGTTACTTCACAATAACTGTTCCTTAACAGGCTTTTTCCTCCTTTTAAAGCTGGAGAATCGTTAAATCACAGATTATGTATACCGCACTCAGTAAACTCGACTGGCTTACGACATTTTTACAACTGACTCGTTCACTCAAAGCTTATTAATTATAAGTCCAGTATTTATGTTAACACTATTAAAATTTTAATTATAAATTAAATGTTTAACATTTTTTCTTTTAGTAATTGTGCCGATTTTATCAGAACAATGTGCATCTAACAATTAAAACTTAATTGAATTGCGAATGAGGTATATGAAACTGTTTTTCATCAAGAAAGAGTTAAATCATCATTTCAGCAAAGCTATATGCTCTTTTCGTAATACTCATCATAAACTGAACAATGAGAACCTCTTATACTACTTATTAATTTAATGATTTTTCTAGATTAATTATTATTTAATAACAATAATTTTCTTTTTATGACAAATGAGAAATGGTACACTGTTGAAAATCTATTCTATATCCTACACATTAAAATAATGTTTAGAATTTAACTAACATAAAAAGAACATTATTTTTGTGTTTTTAGAGAAGTAGTTCCAACCTGAACAAATTTTTTGTGTATAATAATTATAATTTTACATGAAGATAAGAGAACACAAAAAAGCGTAAAATAAACAAATTTATTATGTAATATCTCCTATCGAGAGACACAAAAAACCAAGTTTTTAACTGTGAAGTACAACGTATTAACGAAATGAATAATAAATTTACCTGTAAACGAAGGGACCGACCTCCTGGAGTTTGGGCTTCTCCTGGAAGCTCAAGAAGTTCTCGGCATTCGTCACATTGAATATGTACACTTTGGTAAGTCGCACGACGCCCGGTTTCTGCCAGTACTGAAAGCTGAGAGAGCCGTTCCACAACCTCAATTGCTGTTGTAAAATAATAAAAGGCATTAGAATCTCGACGATCGCATCTGGCTTGATTGAATGAGTGCCCGCGGGACCCAGATCATACCACCCGCGACCAGTTGACGCGCCGAAGTGCATTTGCTTACTGGGTCGAAAAATTCGCGAGGTGCGCTCGCTCCTCATTCTCCCGACATCGCTTTCGAACTGAAAATAGCTACATTATCTACCATCGCGATTCGTGATTCAGCGGTTAGGCTAATGGCTTCTATATACCTGTTTTCGAGTCGCTCAATTCTCGATGTATTCGTTTTTCGAAGATCCCGAAAAAGAGTCGAATTATTTATTTATTTAAATATTTCCACAGTCTGTATAGTCTTTAAGTAGAATTTAGAAACAACTTAAAGATAATCTGAAAGTAACACACTACATGTAAATGATTGTAACGAGTTTTTAAACGGTTCGATAAGGATAATATTATTTTATTTTATTTCTGTTAAGGTGATCCAATACGTTTCCGTTGATTTTTTTTTTGTCTTCTTAAAGTTAGACGAAACGAGAGAACTTCTATCGATACAATCGTGTGGAAGTGACATTCTGAAAATACATAGAATTTGATATTATTGATCTCTTATATTCAAAAGAATCAAGTTTTTGGTATTGCAGTAACTCGCAGGTTCTAGAACTGAATGGATTATTCTAATGAAATTAACTACTTAAAATTATTTCAGCAAATATTTAAATCATTTAAAAAGTTGCTAATTTTTTTTTTTTTAATTTTCTGTATGTTTGCAGTTTTGAACTTTTTCAAAGATTTAGTCAAATAATTTTGTTTCTAACAATATTTCAGACCAAAATCACATGAAATGCCAACATTTTAAAATTCACCAATCCCATTAAAATCCATCAAAGTGATATCTTCGGATACAGGGGGTCTAGAATTTTTGGACACATAAATTTAATATACTTTCAGAATACTACATCCATAATATTTCTATCAATTGAAAACATTTAAAGGGGTATAAAACACGCCTTCAGTACCTATTGCAAAATTAAACATAATAAAAAAGCTACTTAATTGTTTAACGGAAGATACGAGTTTTCCATTGACCACGGTGCGGGTATGCGAATTGCGAGGATAAAAAAAAGAAAATTAGCCGAGATTCGTAAAGCGCTCGAAAGTATATAAAACAATTGCTCGCTTCTCGCGTCGGCTGCGGCAAGGTGAGGCGCGAGCGCTCGTGTGTGGTAATATCAAGTTCACGCCTCGCGAGTTTTATCGGTCGCTCGGGCCGATGTTGCTCTTAATAGCGTCGGCGCCTAATGATGCCGCAGCGGCTAATTGTTCCTTTTTTTTTCTCTCCGTCGGCGGAGATCGGGACTTTCGAAAGCGGATTTTCTTTTTTTCTCCGCGGCGGTCCCGGCGTACGGGCACGGGAAAAAATACACACTTACTCGTAAAATGACGTAATCCACCCAGGGTATGCTGCTCAGTATGATGCCTATTGTCAGGGCAAGAAGTCCGAAAAGTATTACTGCTATTCTACCTGAAATATTGAGAAGAAAGGCAGTGAAGTAAGACAATTGTGGATGATAAAAAAGGATATTGGGCGTGATTAAATTAGTGACACTTGGCTTGATTCTGACACCGTAAAGTTTGTTTTGATTTCTATTGAAAGAATATTAGACATTTTCTTTGTTGTCTTTTTATTGAGTATGTGTTTACACATCACCGCCCCCTCGAAAAAAGAGTACATTTAATTTTTCTCTGTAGACAGAAAAGAAGCACATTTATATAGTGGCTTACGACAAAAAGTAGCGAAATTTCAGTTTATACCTGGAAGAAAAACATTTTGAAATCAAAAATCAAATTTTATAAATCTTTCACGAAAAACGTCCTTTTACAAGGAATCTTGCTAAATAATACTTTCTTTTACAGTAATATTGTGAAATTCGCCCTTATTCGTGAATATCTCGTGAAATTTTATAGGAAATTCTGAAGAGTGCTTTCTTTTTATTCTAATCCTGTAAAATCTATTAAAAGTGATCTTTGCGAAGATAATATGAAACGGTTTAGTTTTCGATGGGAAATTGAAAGAGGCTTCTTCATTACGGGTTATATAAGTACGGGACGTCCCGTACCTATAAATCCCGTATAAAGTACTTTATAAAAAATGATGCTTTATATTGTATAGTTACAATTTTCATAAAACTTAATATTTCAATTTATTATATCGAGTAAAATATCAAATAATTAACATAAATAATCAATTAATTAATCATTCGTTTATAAACTCTACGGTACAAATTTACGAGCTAATTCATTTAGTATAAATCTTATATTCACCATCATACAGCTTCAATTTTCTATTACCACCAAATTTTCAATAAACCATCAATATTGCCGTCAAACGAAAGGCTTTCAAAGCAAACAATTTCTCCTCAATGAATTACTTATATTCGCGCGCGCGCATAACGTAGAAGCTCATTCTATTCCGTAATTCACGTAATACGCCGGCAGAGCGCATCTCGCGAAAGACTGCGTTCCCACGAAGAAATTAATTCTGAAACGCTGCATTCGCGGCAGAAGCCCGAGCCAATCGCGCCGGCAGTCAAAATGATAAACGGCCTTTCTCGGCCGTAAACTAAGTCGCTCGGGCATCGAGGGGACTTGGAGTCGAGAGTCGCGCTTAAAGCTCCCCGCGAAAGCGCCCGCCCGGCCGAACGAGGAAGACTTTCGCGAGGTTTTCTCATTCATGAAGTCGCGAGAGAGGAGCGGGATGCGCCGAGGCGGCGGTGAAAGGAAATTTTATGATAAGGAGCCTCGTAATCGTTAACTGGGACGCGCGCAGGCTCGTTGACCGACATACCCGAGGCTGCGCCAATGCGGAAAAAGGAGCCGCGCATCGGTGTAACGAGCCTAGAGTATACGGTCTTACGGCGGCAATCGCCGATGTAGTTAACAGTGTTTTGCTTCCTCTCAGCGTTTCGGATTAATGACGGTGAAATAGTAATTGAGAAATGTAGTTTTTACAGGTTTTAGCGGTTGGCTGGTTTCAAGTTTGCGTGGTGTCTACTTCGAGTAGTATATAAATTCACTGAAAATTTTTATAGTTTAATTAAGTTACTGGTGATAGTTTATTAAAATAGTAACTTTATTGACGTGAGGTAAGATACAAATTTTTAGATTTGAACGTGCGAATGAGAAAAAGTGAATGTGCAAAATTACATTGTTAAAATCTTCAGGCAATCGAACAGTTTTAAAATATTTTTCTCTTAAATAATGTTCTGAAAGTACATTAAACTGGTGATAAAACAAGCCCTATCCTGAAATTTTAAACGTGCTGTATCGAAAGATATAATTTATGAAATCAAAGTAATTCAAGTAGTTTTTTAACTTGCTGAGATATTTGATCAAATAATTTCAAGGAATTCAACAACTCATACTAAAATCACATAAAATTCTAACATTTTAAGACCGATCCAATAAAATCTATTAAGTTTCTGGATCTTCAGGCTATATAAATGCTAAAATATAAAAAAGAAAAGGTCATTCTTTTGGATGCGCCAAAGATTTCAGGATACGAAATTCAATATATTTTCAGAATACCATTTGCACATATTTTTATTAATTTTTGTTATTTTTTTTAACTTTGAGAAGAAAAATTTAAAGCTGTTGTGCCGCATTAAGTTAGTATTCTATAAATTGTTTTAAGGATTACATACTTAGATTAGATTACAGATTTCAACATTACATTTCCTATCTTAATTTTTAAAAAAATAAGGAAATAGACAACAAAAAATCGGTTCAAATTATCGATTAGATCATTCAAAAGTAAACAGAAAATAATCAATCGAAATACAGTCACTGATCAAAGTTTCAGAGTCTCTTTAGCATCGCTAATAGAAAAAAAATATATTCAACGACAAAAAAAAAAAATAATAATAAAGAAAGTCTGACAAAATGGGCCATTTACTGTAGGCCAAATGTAAAAGTGCCGTAAAAGCGTCGCGCTTATAAATACTACTACCGGTTTTACTCGGTAGCGGGTAGCAAGGTCAGGTATACAACTACTGGATGACTTCGCGCGCCTCGTCGTCATGCGATCGCTCGACCCAGACTCTTACTCTCGCGCGGCTGACATCGCTGCGTAATATCGTCGATTTAATCGCGACTATAATCAATCACTCAGTTAAGTCCATCTCTTTCATTCCCTCCGTATCCTTTTCTATAATTACCGAAATAACGATATTAAATTGTCTAATCCGTTTTCTTTTTTTTTTATAAATTCAACCTGGAAAATCGGCACACGATGTTTAAAAGTCGCGTTAGATAATTTCATCAGAGATTGTATAATTAGTCATTAATTCGCGAAGTGACGTTTAGAGCAGTATAAATTAATTTTAAAAATTGTAAAAAAAAAATCAGAAAAATATAGTTACGCATCAGGCAGACTTTCGTAAAAACTGTTTATAATTGATCGTACGAACATGACACTTTATACACGTTGACGAAAAACAAATTATTTCACATTAATACATTTTTTGTTCTTCTTACATAAACATGCGTTTAATCGCTTTAAAAAAAAAAAAGAAACGCGAATTGCAATGCGTGAGATCGTAATTTTTGTCATGGAAAATCAGTGATCAGTACCTGTCACTGGTAAAAAGAAACCGCACGTATGAAACGTGAGTTTCCTTAATTTTAGTAATAAAAAAATAAATAGAGCAACCATTTTTTTCAGGGGACAAAAAGTACATATACATTAAATATAGAACTTAGAAATTGAAATAGTTCTGATATACTATAATTATAATTTTTTTTTCAATTAGCGCGAGGTAATATTTCTAATATACTGTGAGAAAAGAGTGTACATAAAAAACTGAGGAATTTAAATAAATCCATAATTATCATAAGTATTTATTTACACAGGAACTGTAAATAATAAAATATCTTTAATAATTGATCATAAATAAATACAAATCATGAAACATGAAATCAGATTTTTATTTCAAACTTAATTACGAATTATACAAATTTGTAAGAATTTCATATCATACAGTTAAATTAAGAGTAATGCTCGTACTAATATGAAAATTTATAAAAACCCATATCACTCAGTGTTTACACTTTAAAAAAAAAAAATCTCATTTATCGTACTTTCACCAGAACACACATACACACATGAGCTCATAATTGAAGAAATTCTTCAAATTCACACTCGCCGTAGCGATTTCCCAACCGCCTGCGCCTTGAAAACTCATAAAAATTACTCATAGCCTCGATTCGTCAATTACCCAGCCAAGTCTTATTAGCTTCAACGGATAATCAGCGAGATTTCCGATCCCTCGCCAAGTTGGTCACTTTTTGCCCATCAGCGCTTATAAACAGAGACGCTGGCAGCGCCGCTTATTGAAGTCGCCTATAGGTTCAAGTACGTCGGGTCTTGGATGAGCGCTTAAAAGATCGTTAAAGCCGCGCGTCGCTCGCGAACCGCCAAGGATGTCGGTCCCGTAAAGCGCGCATCCGCGAAAAAAAGATTTTCGTGCCGGCTACACGGTGGAGGTGTCGCAACGAGGCGCCGCAACCGATGCATAAGCATATGCGCGCACGAGCGAAGAGATCGTCGCGGCGCGAAAATGGTATTCCGAGTGCACACTCGTCATTGTGCAACGCGCGCACTTTTTTCCTTTTCTTTTTATTTAAGAGTCCGTTTTATTATGCGTTTTCCCCCCGACTAATGAACCGGCCGCGATTGAGAGAGAAAAGTTTTTTTTTTTTTTATTTCAGATTTCAGCGGGAGAAGATCGGTTGTCCGTACGTGTGTACATACACACATAAATATACACACTGAGAGTGACTTTTTTGACTTTGAGACAAAGCTCACATTCGTGGATTCGAGTAAACAAGAAGGACTATTAATCTAGTCATGCTCAATTTTCTCGGGCGCTTGATAAGTTTTATCTCGGAGTATAAACAAATGTGTCGCAAAGAATAAATCAATCTCTTTTTTTTATTCTCCTTCGTTACTTTATTCAGAATAATTAGTTTCAGTCTTACCGTCGGACTTCTTTTTGCTCGCGGTCCCCGGTTGATTATCATTGCTCTGGACAAAAAGAAAGAGGATTACGCAATAGATTCGCGTCTTTCGTATGAGTGTTACTATATACCTCTTTTATTTTTCCATTAAGTCAGCGCCGAACTCGGCTTGCTCGATCCCTCCAAATATGAATAAGGGAAATTCACTTATTACATTATATTACCTTATAGCACGTCGTGCGAGAAACGCCCGTTTATCGCACATTGTACTATAAAATATCGTTCGACACAAGTGCGATAAGTGATTTAAGGCCAGTTCGTAAACATTAAAAATTATAAATTACATTAAAAATTATAGATTTCATTATTCAAGTAAATTTCACTTATTCATATTTAGAGAGATATCGATTTCCCCGCAGGGATCGCTTCAGACGCGCACCCGGAGTGCACCTGCCCTGCCCCTCCGCGGAACAATCGTCATCCCCCCTCCCGACCCTCTGCATTCCTATGGCAGCACGACAACATTTATGTAAGATTGCGCAACCCACGGCCGGACTCCAGACTTTTCCACGGGCGCTCCCGATATCCCGATTACGAAATGCGCATGCGCGCGATCGGATGCTGGATGCATTGAATCTACAAAAAAATATATATCCCTATTATCCGGTTGATTTTTTATGAATATACACAGTCAGAGGGTAGGTCGAGGATGTCCGATGGTACATGGTCCGGTGGCGGCGAGAGCGCGCGAAAGTCAATCCGAGGAAAGTCGCAGATTGGAAAACGTAACGCGGAAAATGTATAACGGGTTACGAGGTGGAGGGAACACTGGTGAGATATACCGGCGGCGTCGGCCGCTGTAACTGTTCGAGATCGTTGTAACGATGTATTGATCATCCGCTTTTTAAGCGTCGATCTTCTCTTGCCCAAATCGAATTCAGGAAGATCGTTATTTATTGCATAAAAGGAAGGCATCGTTATTGGGTTCGCTTGAGTCTTATTAGTGGAATCTAAGACGAGATTTAAGTGTTGATCTGTAAGTGTAGTTCCGAGTTGAGCAATATATAAAACGATACTTTTATTCATTCACTGTGTTAGGTACATTAAAAACTTGTCTTTATAAATTGATTAATTCAGAAAGTTCGTTAAATCAAAATGTTCTTGTTACTGAGGAAAATGATTTTTATAAACATTGTTTCATTTACTGATTAAAAAACCGATAAAAATTATCACTCCTTGATTGAGGCGTACTGTACTTGTCTGAATATACTGCGTAAAAAAAAATTTTTTTTTTTACATTATGAATGAGTGTTGCGATATTAGGTTAATACAAACTAAGCTAAGCAGCATAAATCGAAATATTCTTGTTATTAAATAATAGTTTGATGTTGATAGCAAAAATTAAAGAGTTTTATTACTGTAAAATGATATTTAGCAAACCTAGAGATTTAATTTGAACAAGAACTTGTATTAGCTTTAAGTGATGAAAATATAATCTTATAATCAGTCATATAAATAATTTGTTGAATTTTCTTGTTTATTTTAAATTATGATTTTTTCATAATCTATTTTTTCTCTGGTCTAACTACAGTTCCGAGAAATCTATAACACGATATAAATTTGACTGACAGTGTTGCATTAAATAAAAAAAAATTGTCATAAATTGATTAATTCAGAAAGTTAATTAAATCGAAAATAATGTTCTTGTTATTGAAGAAAATGCTTTTTATAAACATTGTTTCTTTTATCGATAAAAAAATTTAAAAAAAAAACTCGCTGTAGATTGAAGCGTACTGTATTTGTCCGAATTTATACTGCATAAAAAAATCCATGTTTGCATAAGCATTAGTAAAATAGTCAGACTGGCCCCCTTAAATATGACTGATTAAATAATCACAATAACTATCAAAACAACAATTAGCATAAAAGATAAAAAGAAAAAAAGGAGGAACGTTCAAGTTCATTCAATTACAAGCAACAAAACAAGCTCCATCTCCGAGAAATGCTTACGCGCCGACGGCAACAACGGCGAAAAAAGACGAGCCTCGTCAAGCTCATTGCCCAATATAGAGGCTCGAAATTTCACATTCGCAGTTCAGAGAGAAAAAAGCAAAGTGTTCGGCGAAAGGTACACGGGGTCCTTTGCCTTGTCGAGGTGCGGTCCGGCAAGGTCGAACTTGCACCGACCCTGACTCCGATCCGCCGCGGAAATCGACTGACTATACAAACAAAGAACCCCGCGGGTACCAAAAGCGCGATGTCCTTCGAGGCCCCCTCGTCAAGGCCTACCAACAGGTGGACCGCACCGCCATTTACCCTGCACATTCCCTTGTGATTTTCCAGATACACATACACTGACAAAAAAAAATGTTGTAGATACATAACTGAAATGATGTTGGATTGTCCTTGCAAAATAATTTGGTTGATTTTATTAAACGTTTAATTCAGACAAGGAAAATTTTAGTTTAATTAACTAAATATTTAACTAGATCGATTTTTTTAAACTAAAAATTTTATTAGATCCAAACAAATATTAGGTTGAATCAGTAAAAATAATTTTGTAAGGAGGATTTAACTAAATTTTTCATTGATCTACAACATTTTTTTCAGTGCAGTCGGATCTGACACTTATTTATTTATTTAATTATTATTTACTAATTATAATTTATTCAAATTTAAGTGGGCAAAGATACCCCTTCCATAAAAATTGTATAGACAAATAAAAAGTAACTTGCATAGATATATTTGCATAAAAATTCACAAAAAATCCATTCTGCTTTAATATAAGACTTTGTAGAAGATTTTTTATTTGCCGCCAAGATGTTTGTCACTTAAGCTTCTCTTTTTTTGTGCACGTGCGCCTCTGCGCACAGTCTGCAATCGAGTGCAGAATAAGAAGCTGACATTTTTTCAATGCGATTTGAAAAAAAAAAGAGAATACATTAAAATTACATTAGTATGTAAACTTGAAAGCATCGGGACGAGAAAGTAATTAGATTCACTGACGCTTAAAAGTGTATGCATACTACCAGAAAAAAAAAGAGATTTAATACATTTGATATATGATCGGACTGTTCATCATAACATTTATTGATTATTAAGCTTCTATACAAAGTAATGTAATGGCTTTGTTTGAACGATAGCTTGAAGTAGTATTAATTTAGCTAATATTTAAAAGATTTTGTTTTTTGCTATCGGCAATTATGAGCAAAATTAATATATTTTCGCCACACGCTCGCCGAAAGTACCAATTTTCCGCCCGGTGGCGCTTTCAAAATTCGGTAATTTCGACTC